>JARJDU010035836.1:0-31120 GCA_030264695.1 Lissagria laeviuscula | reverse complement strand
GTTAATAAAAGAACACATAAACTCTCATCGTAGGTGTTAATATTAACTGCGTCTGCGCCACGTACTTTGCGCACGTAAATGGGTGTGCAAAGTAGGCACTTTTCACTCGATCGTAGGAAAAATTTCAATAATTGCAATAAATGTATCAACAAAGCAAGCATTGCGTTAAACACGCCAAAGACTGCGGTAATATCTACAATACTATCTAACACATTTGTTTTCTATTAAAAACACAACGAACAAACATGTAATTATTTATGGTAATAAACCAGCACTGTGTCAATGCAATGCTGTTTACGAGAGGCAATAACTGCAAGAAGATATTTCGCAATTTATTTTACAACGCTGCCTCCTGAATAAATTAATTAAACTGAATTAAAATTTGTGTCTTATACGTTAAGACCTGCTATAGATTTGATGTTAACGGTATATCATCAAAGTAACACAGGTAATTGACAACGAGTCGCGCTCGAATCAATTTATTATTAATTGGCCTGATACACAAATAACTCGTTTAAATATTCATTAAAGAGGGAATCGTACACCTACCATGGTGCCGTGCAATGAAGGACGAATGTCGTAGCGTCCCGTTGATTGATACTTTAATTAAAAATCATGTTACCTCATGATGCAGGCGACATCCCAACTAGTGGCGAAACGTACCCGTCACGCGCGCGCCCATTTCATGCTGTTTGATAGTCTCAAGCTTTATACGTTTTACGCTCGCTGACAGAAATTTATTGGTAAATGACATAATTGGTTGTTCTCAAATATTGCCTGCTATTAGCTTAAAATTAGATCTAATTATCATGTTGCCTATATAAAATGTTGCAACGGTTTATGAAATCCATAAGCATGGTAAGAGAAGGAGAAGAAGAATACCAAACGCTTGTCACCAACAATTCTGTCGTTTTATGGCTATACTCTCTATCTACTTTGCTAGGAGCACTAGAACGAATTTTGATCAATTCTCACATTATTTCTATTTCCTTAATGCGAACCCCAACCTAAGGTATGAATTTTGCGTAGAGCCTCATCACTTTTTTGCGTCGAGGCCCCAAACTTATTGTTCCGCCGCTGAAATGAATGCAAACTCAACGGTCTTACTGAAATTATCCAAAATATTTATAGTCATTCACCGTTTAATCGTCCACCACCCCCCCAACCCCATAACTAAGTTAACTTAGTTTATTCTATTAGTCACGAAAACTGCTCATAATAAATCAAATTCTATGCTAGATTTCATGACCTGGACGAATTGAAAACGCATGATTTGTACGTCAACTTCACAGCATCACTCTTATTTACATCGGGCGCGATTTTTAATGAAATTGCGAATTTGAATTGCGAGCACCGCGCAAAATTCAACTTTTCCATTTGTACGCCCGTTTGTTCCGCTTAATTCGAATTTTTGCCTGTTTGTTTTCCGCACATATTCGTGAAAAGCGCGATGGCGCCACGCTATTCATTGCCAGATCCGGAGGACGTTAAAAAAACAACAACAAGCTTTGTTGATTTCACTGTTGTACTATTGACGGAGATATTAATTGCACACCATCGCATCGCGTATTGTGTGAAACTAAATGGATCAACTATTTCGAATAATTCAAATTTCTGTATTGAGAAATGTCAATTTCATTTCACTACCGCTGAATAACAAGCACAAAGTGCTCTTGAATCATTCAATCTCTCATCATCAAAGGATTCAGAAACATAATGGAATTTTTATGAAAGGTGTTGTTATGCTATAATAAAAATGCGAAATGTTGTTATCACAATTATATTAGTCTACAACATATATCAATTAAATCATCATGATTAGGTTTGAAATTAATAAGGAAGTCATTCTGAGTGCCGCTGACAATAACATTCTACAGATAATATGACTGGTTTCTGATTTAATCATAGCCAAACCGATTAAACGGCGAATAGCCACGCATTTCAAACATAATTTCAATGGAAACAACTTGCCTTTGCATTAGAAATTGCTCGATACCCAATTGTCTGAGCCAGTGGTTCTTAACCTGGTTGCGGGGCGCTAATCCCCACCAGTTTCAAATGCGCATTCGCCGAACCCTTCTTAATTGAAAAAATAAAATATCATTGATAACTCAGGTGGGTGTCTTTACCTCCGCCAACTCCGCGAAACTGACTCACCGAATCACTGAAGTTCAATCGAACCCAGGTTAAGAACCACTGGTCTACGCGCGAGGACACTAGGATATAGAATAGAGATGAAAGCGAATACTACAAATTAATATATTAAATATAATTAACTGCTAATGTCATTTAATTCCGAATTTTTCAGTGTAATTATCATCGAAACGCATGCTTAATCGATTTTTCATCAATATAGACATATCAAGTGTAAAAGGCGCTGCACATGAGCCCAAGAACGGGAACAGGAACAAAGCAGGTGCACAATAAACGAGAACGAATCGATTTGGATTTCTGTTGTTCTCTGGTCGGATTACAGATCAGTTATGTCAGTCGTCAGCCCGCAGTTAAAACAGTCGCCCAAGAACGGGAAAGTTGAATTTCGGCCAAGGTTTATTTGATAGTTTCCTAGTTTTAGGTTGGATAACGTAGATGTCTTTTGTCTTCATCCATCCACCCAGAATATGCCCTGCGCCACCCTTGTTCCGACCTGTCACTCCTATCAGCCAATCGCCTCCTACATCTTCCAACCTATTCCTCAGGCATTAGTCTTAGCTTACTTTCGTTAATTCGTTTTATGTTCGTGCCTCATTGGACTCAGATGAGTAAAGTTTTTCATTTTTGCTATTTGTATACTCATCGAAACAGTCCAATCATCTATCTCTTTGCTCGCCTTTATTCAATAAATTCATCAGCGCCTTACAACCGCAAAACACGATATAACTCACGGAAGCGCGACGTAGACAGCCTTTTTCACCTTATTACTTGCATACTATTGTCAAGTGCAAGCACAATGTTTGTTTTTATAAATTTATTTTATTGCTCTATAAACAATCATTCGAAAAGTGACTGAATGTGGTGAATGTGAATGCTGGAACGCAAAAATATGATAAAAATGAAGAAAAAAAAATTGTGCATTCGTATTGGGTAGCGATAAATTGAATCGCCGTCCATTTCCAATCGCTGATTGCATGCCATTTTAGATCCACTTTTACCCAAGCACTGGTTTATTATGCATATGCATATATTATGAGACTCTTTACATAATTATCGAAATTATAGATAGTTATGTGCGTGTTATTTATTTTCATTGCTTTATTTCTTTCTAGCGAAAACGTCGTTGTCGTTGAAGTTGATGCATGTTATTAACATGTTCAATAATAATACACACTAACTATATTATTAGACAATAACGAAATTACACGTTTCGGTTCCATTATTTCCTCAATTACTTCAACGTCCCTGCTTACATTTATGAGAACGCCAGACTATAAATGCATATAAATGATTTAGTGTTTGATATAATAAGTGTTCTTTGGTATTTGCACAATCTATATAGGGTTTGTTTTATTTCATTGTGGAGTATATCCTATTGAAATTGATATGTACAATGTGAATATGCATCATAATCCAATCGTTTGCATTAACGATTTAATTTGTGTAACTAGGTACTTTGTTCATTTCAAAATGATTACGTTGAGTGAGGAATTAGTTTAGTGGAGAAATTTGTGATTCTGTCATATTGCTTGAAAACAACGACAATGTCATCACACTTGCTATAGCTAATTTCAGAGGACTCTGCTAAAGAAAAATTAAAGAAATTAGAAAAAAAAAACTACATATGTAAGCCTAGGACCTACTAAGCAGTGGCGGATTTATGAATGGGGTCTCCAAGAAATTCCCAAAGAGCGCGAAAGCCTCGAACCGCTTTACGAATGGCCTCAAACTCAATGTGCGCCTAGGTCCGCGTCAGCTACTGAGGACTGCTGCGCCATAGGAATCATAGAAAAGAATTACACCACGATGTAATTCAGACACGTAAAAATTGATATACAGTTGATGGTAGATAACAATAGTGGTTATGTAGAAAATATTTCTCAGAAGCAAATTTCCATCGAAAATATTCCTTCCAGTTTTTCTGTGCTGTTATAAATAATAAAACCACTAAAGATTAAGTCACACACGAAAATAAACGATAATTGGTCAAATTGTTTATTTTGATATTTAGCATTACTTATCTTAATAGTCTCCTTATACATCAATGACATAATAATTAACCATATCTGCGAGAGTATTTTATCATTGATTTATCTTCTAATCATATTCAAATGTCGATTGTTTTGATAACCTAACAATGTTTATCGTATTTCGTTTTCTAGGCAATTTATTGCATCCTTTCCCAAAGATTCATCCCGAAATACTAATGCAATATGTTCTTTTGAATCACCATCTTTATTTATATACGTCGGTTGTGACGGTTTGGCTTCTATACGACTTCACCGATAGCGATGATATTTTCAGAATACATTTGTCTTGTCCGCAGGCTAGTTTCTACATTGCAACCGTTTTAGTCATTTAAATAGTGAGCGTATAACTTAATAAAGCAAAGAAACAGCAGAATGACTGTAACCGTAACGGCTCCTATTGGCTGTAAGCATTAAGGTCACTTCGTTGGTACATATTTGATAAGGGTAAGACGTCTGCCGAGTTAGCCAGTGTTTCAAACTCAAATTCAAGAAATAAGACAGTACCAGTAACCAGTACCGTACTAAGCGTGAGTGTCTTCGGTACTGCTGCCCCAACAAGATTTCCCTGTTTACAGCATTTATGTATCAACGCTGGATTGTTATATATTTTGCACTAACATGTAAGATATCAATGCAGACATATTAATTTAACAGATCTGACGCATTTCTATATTGTTTTCGTGTGAATCGAACCCGCTATCGGGTTAACAATTAGGGTTAATCCGATTTTGGCCAACAATATTAGCACATATCGCAGATATTAATGAGCTGCATAGAATTTCACAATAACAAGCTTAGCATAAGCATAATATCGTATTATACTTCAGCTGTTGTTAATCTTATTATTATATCTATTATATAAAACTATCATTTCATACAAATTGGACATTTTGTCCAATTGCTAAAATTTCGGTTAAGTTGTACACATTTTTGTACATTTGCAAATTATATTTTATATAGTGGTAAACTATCCTGGGAGGAGCAAATACCCCCTATGCCCTCCACCCACGGGTACGCCTATGTAGGCAACCACTTGAGCTCACTTGCTACAAAAGCGACATCTGGTTCAGCCTCCAAATCAGTACAAAGAGAAAAGCTAATATCCTGCACGTGGCAGTTGGCCATCTGACCGGGATACAAACTACATGGACGTAAACTTCAGCAAGAACAATCGATGCATCTCTACTGTGTGTAACGGGAGACCAAAACAATGAGCGTAGGCATTGGGACTGATATTTTAATAAAGGAGGAAAAAGCGAAGGATATCCAACTAGAAAATACCCAACTAGTCGACTATGAGACCCCTCCTGGAACCAAGAGTAGAAGTTGTATGTAACCGTCGTGCGTGGAAAAAGGCGCGAGCTGCTCCCCTAAATTGGTAAGAGATGGAGCAAACTTGCATTCGTTCTTGTGCAGAAAATCGAAGAGTGTTCAATTACTTATTGCACAGGATGTAGAGAGAAGAACAAAATGGAGAGGTGTATTATAATATATAAATATTCTGACAACGGGATAAGATTGGAATGTTTACATTTCGGCGTTTTTTATCAAATTTTTAAAAAATAGTTTTTTTTTAACGTATGTCTTTAGTTAGGCCATTCTTGAATGTTCGAGAATTTCTGTTTCATTGATTCGAGTTAAAAAAATAAATATCAGATAAATCGACGTGAATATATAGGCAACTTCTTCTACAAGAGATGATGGGCAAACGCAGCGGTAGCAAATACAAGAATAAACACTGTTTTAAATATCTTTCTTAAATATAAATTAAAGACGTTCTAATTTCCATCTGGTCCATGCAGATCAATTCGTTATTCAATTTTATTGTGTACCTTGAAATAAACTAGATACATAAGATATTGATTGTATCAATATAACCAAATTTGGACGATAGGTACCTCTAGAAAAAGCTAAATTTATCTAAATCTTCCAAGAATAAATCCCCAAATGAATGAATGCAGTATCAGGGACGTCTTAGCATCATGGTGTGCACTGGGCAAGTGTTAAGTGTAGGGCACTACACTGACCCCTAAACCTTCTTTTCATTCGGTTAAAAACTTCTCAAAAATGTGGCTCGAAACCATGACAATTTATGACAAAGCTGGCAACCTGTACAATTTATGACAAAGCTGGCAACCTGTACAATTTTCTTTCAGCGCCACCAAATATGAATGTCATTCAATTTAATGCTAGCCCTGATGATGCCCCCGGCCTTTGGCCATGCCTAAAGACGACCCTGCGAATTACCATTATACACCATAAAAATGCATCCCTTGAACAAAATGAGTTGAAATTCAAGGAAATACAACTCATGCTTTATACCAAATTACCCATGGAATTGCAAATATCAGTTATACCACAACCCGAAAATCCATGACACACAAAAAATTCACTTTGTTTATACCCGAAGAATGAACTGAAATTAATTAAATGACTATATAAAACTGACAATAGGCATGCATGAACTAAGCAGTAACTTCTTATAACAAATAATGACATGCATTTTCTGCGATGACGCAATTTTAAATGTTGAAACAAGCCGAATTCAATAATAAATATGCCCCTAAACCCATCGCAAACATGATATTTGCAGTTGCATCCCACTCAGCAGACATTGCTTTCATGTACTTGAACCATTGAAATAACTTAATATGGCATTTATGTTTAAAGAATAATGAAATATTGGAATTCATAAGGAAATTGTTCTGAATTCCGTGCAATTGTTATGTTTTCTCTTTTTATCACGGATAAATTTTGCCACGTGCTTACTCATTGAGTCAAATAAGTAATGAATATAGAATGAAATTCGTCTATGAATAATGTTGTTATTATAAGATTTAGAGATGGAAGCAGAAATGTAAATAATTATTCCAATGACATTAGTTAATTGGGCACACGTCATCAAATATGCAATTTCTGACCAAATTCATTATTCAACATCGCAAGTCATCTGGCAAAATGCAATTCTTGTATCACCTTCATTTGATAATGTGATTAAATAAAAATCTGCTAACTTTGTGACCCATTTAGCCCAAATTAGCTGCGCTAAGTGGCTTTAACCACTGACAGAAAGCAGTAAGTCAACTTATGTATACCATCGTCAATTGGACAGACCATCAAACATTAATTCACATCTCACGGACATATGTATGATATCAATTAAAGTTGGATTTGATTAAAATGACCATCAATTAAGCGTAAATGTTAAAACAAACTCGCCGAGTTTGTTTATTTACTAAATATTTCTATGCAGCCAACGCGTGTGGCCATGTTGACATTAAACCTGTCAAAAATCTCACGAAATAAACAAATGAATCCAGGTAGAGATTTGCCGTTGACAACGATTGTGAACAGACTGAATGGGGGCTCAGAGCTGTTCCGTATGCATTGCAAATAAAAACAGAATTGCTACGCGTGCCATGAATCTATCTGGCGAATTCACACAACGCTTCTCACGAATTATTGAAAGTGGTACCACCTGGGCACACACAAGACTCGTCGAGTCGTTGATCGCGACGTGCTCGTTGTTTCAACTTTCAGTTGTTATGAAATTAACGGTACGCGCAGACGGTTCTCGTCGAATGCACGGGGCCACCGGGGGGCACACTCCGTACCTACAGCCTGTATTGTGTATCAAAAAAAAAAAAAAAAACGGCCGCACCGCACGACGCGCCATTGCAAAGAGGATTTATTTATTCACACGGATTACGCTCATGGCTGTCAAAGTGCAGAAATTAAACGCAGAATGCAGGGCAGTAATGAAAGCAAGCCACTAACCTCCAGATCTTCGTAAGACCTAAAGCCGAAAATAGCAAAACCGTCGATGATGTCTTCCTCGGCGAGCGGATCCTTGATCTTCTTTCGTCGAGCCGGCGGGCGCGTCGGCTTCTGGCGCACCGGCGACTCGTCCTCCTCGTTGCTGTCCGCGGTCCTCGACTTATCCCTTTGGGCCTGCATACGTTGGGCCCGTTTTCTCCGCCGATTCCGCTGCTTCACCTCGACGTCCATGGCGCGGCACGGGCCAGCTTTCACCTCTTTATAACATACATTATGCGGCGCTTATTTACCACACTCGGCGCACTGTTTGCAGTGCATCGCATCCGATAAGGCAGAGGCAAATGGGGCCCCCGAAGTGCCAATCCAGGGACAAACAACAACACAGGTCGCCCAGCGTTCGCTCGGCGTGCGCGTTTCGCTCCTCTTGCTGTACTCCTCGAACGCAGGCGGACGCTGACGGCTGACACGACCTCCTCGAGAGGAACGATTCACAACACGACACACTCACTGTCCTCCATACTGCGTTCGCTCGTCGGAACAAAGCTTGCACACTTCCATACGCGGTGCACGCGGATTTTTCTCGCGTCCGAAGCGATGCCAGCCGCAAAACGTAAGTTTTGTATTTACAAGACGCAAGGCGAAGACACACGGCCCGCACACACACAAAGTCAATACAATGTAAAATGTCGCGGCGTTTGCGGCGCCCCTGACGGAACGAGGCGCAACTAGGCGACATTCATTGTTGCCAACGTCGACGCGCTGGATTCCACTAGCGCGATTCCTTTGTTCTCGTGCTCTGCGTGGTGGGGCTGGGTTGGTGCGCGTGCGCGCGATGAAACGGCGTGCGTGCGATCCATGCATACAACGAACTCGGCCGACGTAACGGAGAAGTGAGGGAGAAGCAGAAACACAAGCTGCATGCTCGTATATCCAACGCTCACGCACAAACCGCGCGAGACGCATACGCAGCTGAAAACGTAATATTCGCGTTCACGTTATTGAACTAGGAAGAAGTTGTGCGCCTTCCCGAGTCCCACGTACGTTTGCGATTTTGATGCGATGTTATGAGAGAACGCAGGGGTTGATGCGACGTCTATTGATATTTTGAAGAACTAATTTTGAAAGTTTTATATGCTTGAAAGTAAATCTAATTGTATGTAATCAATATTTATCAGTTGAAATTACTACATTGGTGATATTATAATTACTAATTTGTGAATTAAATTCTAATTTGATTAATTGATTAACAATTACAAATAGATGAACTGCTTTTATTCTATATGCTCAGCAGCATCGTATGCTTGGTTGCATACGTTGCACACCTTTACACCTACCACTACAATTCTACCAAGGAAGAGATTGAATATGCTTTTCAATTCTTATTAAACTTATTGTATTGTGCATTAATAACAAAGATATATAAAAAAAATTCGTTCACTGCAAGAATTGCTACATAGCGCTTGCAATATCAAATAACATGCAATTCATGCAACAATAGTGGGGTACCATCTACCATTGGGTACCATGTTTAAATGCATATAGGTTGAATTTGGATAAAAATTAAATTTTGATTGACAAAATGCAGTTTTAAATGAATTAATCAAAAATAAAAATGAAACAAAATTTTCTTAACAAGCCATTAATTGCATTTTTGATGCTCATATGCATTACCTAAATTGTTCTTTTTATGTAAATAGTATTTAAAAATATATCTCGTTAAATAAGATTTAAAAATTCCTACTTGAAATTATTTACAGCGCATGTGACACGTAAATCCAAATTAATTCCACGTCCTAACAAGGCAACATTGCAAATAGAATTGATTTTCAGCATTTCAGCACATTTCAGTATGCATTATACTAGATAACCACGTAACGCCGAACATAACTATCTTGTTGAAACAAAGACATTAAAGAAGATACATCTGAAAATGGTTGCTTTAGGTGCATACAACTATGGAATTACATTTTCCTGCCTAGTAGGCTTAGGCTTATCAATCTATGCCTATATGGTGGAACTTCAAGCGCAAGAAAATACTAATTATGAAGCCATGTGTGATATTAGTGAACATATGAGTTGTTCGAAAATATTTACATCAAAGTAAGTAGATTATTATAATCAATTTCATTAATTTATTAATCTAACACTTAACATTAAATTAAAATATGTAATAAATTAACATCGATACAGGCAATATTTATATAACTTAATGCTTCTAGATATGGAAGAGGATTAGGATTCATTGGACATCTGTTAGGTGAAAAGTCACCTTTAAATGTTCCCAACAGTCTTTTTGGAATTGTGACTTACAGCTTATTGGCAACAATCGGTAATTATTTATTATTATTTTTTGTTTGGTTAACTACATATGATAAATGTAAATGGATATAAGTTAACATATGCAACCAAGTATGCTATGTTGTTTCTAGTTTTAAATTGATTCAAAGGAAGATATTCATGAAATGATAGTTTGTTATTCTCTTTTAAATTATACTGTGCACTGCATGAAAATATTTTTACAAGTTATATGAGTATGTCGAGCTTTTTTGCAATTTTGAGTTCATAAATCATAATGTATCGCAAAATTCTATCAACAACAAGCTTGGTTGTCTATGGTAAATTCGATTGGGATTTTTATACACCTTACACCTTCTTTGCACCTAATGTATGTTTTTTTTCTTTTGCAGGACAATCTAATTCAAAATTTATAACAAAACTGAGTTATGTCATTATTCTCATAAGCAATCTTTTCTCTCTATACTTTGCTTACATTCTCTTCTTCATTTTATATGATTTCTGTGTGGTGTGCGTATCCACGTATGTCGTCAATTTTTTGAACATGAGCATGACTTTATTGAAGCTTAAGAAGATTGATGAATTAAATAAAATCGATGGCAAAAAGAAACGTAAATAGATCCAGGAAAAATGTATATAAGTTGAACTGTCTTTATATTTTTAAATTGCTATAACGCCAAAGGTAACTGACCAAATTATTTTAAGTAATTTTGTAATGTAATTATATGTGGGTACGAAATATATACAGTGCTATTATTAAATATATTGAGAATTAAGATTTGTACTATTTTTATTTGGTGTCTGGTTTACCTTTTTACAGCCAGTTTTCATTAAAAGAAGAAATCTACTTTACAAGTTCATTTGAAAATTATCGCTTATAGGTCGTTTAATGTTCATAAAGTCTTAGTTTAGTACTCTATGATCAAATAATGTGCTATTTCTCGCTGTAATTTTGTAACGTAGTTAAATCACAAAAAAGCGATTTTTGTGAGACTCAGGTTCCCCTTTAAGCATATTATGGGATGGCAACCAGGAGAAGAAATTAAAACATGAAGGCGCAGAAAATCATGGCTTCAGCTAACACACCTACGGTGGCCGCCATTTCGTGAGCTATCTTGAAACGTCGACAAAAGATGAAGGGCCAAACCAAAAATGCGACGGATGGTTGGCCATTGGTTACTGCTATCATCGTTCCGCTATATTGCCGCCATAGAAAATGCGTACCGTCCACGCAAGTTTTCTTGGAGGTGCAAACTGCGTGCGCGAAATTAGCTACTAGCCTCGTTGTAAAACGTTGGAAATTGGCTTGGAAGCGGTTAACTTTGTCGTGCAATGTATGTACCAACTTTAACGACTGAAATGCTGCCGTTTAGCCGACGATTTGTAAATGCATCGCTTTCCCAACATAGTGCCAAAGTAACTCCAGTAAAGGCCAACAAGATTCATATGTACTACGTATTTTCTTATGCAGCACTGTATGTCGCCGACGTTTCCAACGTCAGGCCGATCGATGGCCGCGCATTGTGTTTTAGCTGGATATAAAAGAGAAGCGAACTTGATTAGTAAGCATGGTAGGATAATAACAGAATTTCCATGGGAATAGAATAAGAGAGAAATTGAATATACGAGTATCTAAGACTAGGAGAGATCGCAAAATTATCATTATTCTATAACTATTCCTGTCACCTTGCAATAACCATACGACTAAAATCGTTATATAGTCGTCTCATATGAATTCCACCTTAAGTCGTAACAACTTTAAATGGCAATCGACTACTATGTGACGTAACTAATCCGGAATCCAATGAAGTAGGTGTATGGATTGGTGCACGCGAGCGATCCGAATGAGAGTTTAAGCCAAATGCATGCAGTTACATAAATATCTATGAAAATCGCAAGCGAAAGATGCAGAAGAAGAAAAAAAAAATCAACTACTTTGAATACTCTCAGCGGCTTAGGTCCATTTCATCACAAAGAAAGAGCATCACATCACGTGCGTACGAAGACTGTTTACCTAACTCAAGCGCTGATGTATTTACATATTCCTTCAATTTTATGCCGAGCCAATGTACAAGAAGAATAATGATACGTGTCTACTTTCTTATTAGTACTGCGTGATATGATTTTTACATTTATTGAGTCATTGTTATGATGATGATGATAATCATAAGAAGCTGGTATCCAATGATCAATCCTATTAGGGAAATCTCAATCTGATCACACATGAATCTTGCTTGCGCGAACAACTGTCGCAAAAGCCTTAACAAAACACATGTCGCGGTTTGGTAAACCATCATCAGCAAACGCGCTGACATCACCTGCTTCAATATCATTTATGTGCGCGTTACGTCGCGCTCAAGTCCGCGACCAGGCTCCAACTTCAATCGCGGGATTACCAAATCTCGCACTCTTTCATTGAATCGCGCGCTCAGCGACTCGCGAAGTGCGCGCTGCGCGCTTATTGTTTGTTACCGGAGAGCGCGCACGTGTTCGCGAAAATTCGATTTTCCCTGGCATTGAGTGTGTGACTTATTCATTTTCCCATTGTGCCCAATTAACGGATACAGTAATTATTGTTTGACGTAAGTTATCTTCGATTAGTATTGTCTTCTGTGTTTTTCTTCTCTTTACTTTTAAATTCCTACTTATTCTATTCTTAATGAGAAGTTGTAAACTGAGCTGCTTACTGCTCCTAGCTATTGTAAAGTTTATGGGATGGTCAGATAGTGATTGGCGTTTGTGTATTTATATTATTGACAAGTTGCAAATGCGAGGCTTGACAAAACCAGTTCGTCAAATGACTCACCGTTTACATTTTAGCAACTTTCTGTATGTACCTCTGTGTAATCTTTGTTTTAAATATTGTTGATATAAATCATGATGTGCGTTAAGATGTACATAATGTTGTCATGAATTCTGCAAAATCGCAATCACTCGAATTCGATGCCAATACAGATCGAATACATAGAAATAAATGTTCTCAATATAAATTCAATCATAATAATGCATGTTTGACGTATGACCAATTCCATTAGTATTTGAACTTGTGCTTTGCATGCAAATTGCGAATTTCCAGAATTGCGTGTTCGCACAATTACGAAACGATGTATCATGCTCATCAGCTGCCCAGTGACAACCTGCATTGCAATTTAAAACTTGTTTCAGTCTAAAGTGCACTCCAATAAATTGATCAAGCTATTATTGTTAATATCAACTAATTAGTGAACAAATAAGGGGTCGTCGATTAATTTCGAAATTTGGAAAAAATTAGGGTGGTGTACAATGTAATAGATAAATTATATAAAATATAAAAATAATATTCTGTTAGGGAACATAGGGAACAATTCACTTCTTGACTTAGCAATCAGCTTTTGCCGATTTTTCTTGCGACCTTTCATCCGGAGACTAAAACTGGCGGACTCATGCGCAATGGGCTATGTTATGTTAAGTTAGATGGAGCGTGACCATGGTCACTGCACTAAAGCTATTCTAAAAACCTCCCTTAGCAGCTTTCTCTCCGCAATGAGTTTCCAGCGTGTCAAGCTCATCGCCGATCCCTTTTTCTTATTCAGAAATTGAGAAAAGTCGCGGGATATGAACCCGGATCGGCGGATGCGCTTTCCACTGCGGCACGCACTCCTCTAATGGGTTAATTTATTATTTGTTTAATTTAAGCCCTAATTTTTCCCTAAAAGTTCCAATTGTTAAAGAAAAACGATTTACAGGATCACTAAAGCGTCCAAGACAAATTATACCAATAGATACAGACAGGTGGCTAATTTATTTAATTTTTAAATTCATCATTTTTAAAATTTCCTAGTTTCTATTTAGCTATTAAAACATTTATTCTATTTTGAAAATAAGCATAGTTATTTATCATTTTAATTATTTATTCAAACGTTACGCAATTGAAATCAATTCCAACCATATGGTCGGCAATTCGTCTAATGCGGAGCACTTGATAGAGGCGACTCAATTCTGCAATACGTATTGTGATCGCGACGCGTAATCAATTTTTGTTATGCGCGAGACTCCTTGAGCAACCTTGACTCAATTCAGGATGCCTAATAAGGAGGAGGCGACAAGGTAACGTGCAGCTCCTTATGCCAACTGAACTTGCCTCTAGGCGACTGCAGGTCAGAAAAATATTTCTACAATTATGCGCCGCCAATGTCAACATTGATATTGTTTACTATTTTTCGAAAATCCATTCATTTAATGTGACTAATTTCTATGGGTATGCACACGTGCATACATGCACTGAATTTAAAGAAGAATTATGGCAATTGCTAATGATTATTTAAATTAATTTTAAAAGAATAATGGGTTGATGGGTATTTTAGTTGCACACAGAGGTCTTCCTTCACTCTAAAGTAAAGAATCTAAAATTTATTGAAGGAATATGACATGCACGAACTGCAGAGGTGTGTGAATTCGTAAAAACTACAATATTGAAGCACATAATGCAAACGCGAGAGGACGCAGAGGACTCGGGTTCAAGCCCCGCTGCCAGCAACTAAGATCTCGTATTTCTCACGCATATCCCGATTTCTGAATAAGAAGGAAGGTTGGACGATGGGCTTGAAAACTAACCCTGTAATATGCAAACGAATATGGCTCTATTGAGGGCAATTGCACTAAAAAAACTTATAATCTAATTCCGTGGAGATTCAAGTAAAAGTATCAGCTCCCGATATATTTGAGGATTTAAATACTAAAGAAATAAATATAGTACCATTTGCCAAATTTGACATGGTTTATACTAGAAAATATTTTATGATCAAGCCAGTATGCAGATCAAGCTAAAAAATGGCGTCGGTATAGGACGAATTTTCATATGGGAGTCGCCATAGCATGGGTTTGCCTAAATTGCATAACACAATTTACCGATGCAATTGATTTTCATATGATTTATTAATCATTTTTACATTTTTTGGCGATTCTGCAAAAATAGTGATATGAAAAAAAAACGAATTCTAAATTGCTTATTAATAAAAGAACTATGTATTTTTTAGATGCTGATTGCGTGGAACAAAGCCTAGGATTACACATTTTGGAAAAATGACTGAAGTTGCTAGTCTTATACCTGCCGACCATAAGTTGACGACAGTTCGTCGATATGAAGCAGGCCCACCCGCAGAAACTGTAAGAGATCTAAGCATCTATTTGATTAAATTTATTCAACAAAAAGGACAACCATTTCAATGTTAAGCATGTTATGTTTCTTAACCATTTATGAACAATATACCTAGTATTACACTATAAGCAAATGTTAAGGCAGCCGCCATTTGCAAACGAGGCAAAAACAACAAGTTTACTCGTAAACAAACAATGTTTTGCTATACTTATTGCTAGGATACATGTAAGCTTATTCTTGGCTGAATTACAGATGGCCGACATTGCTTCTTACGCACCAGTTATTCATCCAGTTTGTAAGTGCATAACTGTATGCAACCAAAACAACATTATTTAAACAATTATTAATACTTAAGCCATGTAACTATAAGTCAAGTGTGTAATTCTCACCTACAATAGAGTTGTATATTTTTTTCGAATATTTTTTAAATAATCTATGTTTTATCTGGGAGTATGGTGTGAATGCTAGGTTTAAAAAGGGCGGATGGGCCGGGCAAACCGGGGTGTTACTAGGTATGGGGTCGCACTGTAGACCGTGTGGATTTGTGATAGATTCTTGCGATTTTTAACTCAGGAAGTCAAAGGAGGATAAGCAATTTAAGCATGCCGGAAGCATTGCAATGTACCGCCAAAAATTATACTTTAAGACACTGGATGTTGTTCATTTACAAATAATTTCTTTATGCATTTCGGTTTTAAATTGGTCTTAGAACGACATCGTTAGTAATATACTATGATGCAATTCTTTGTATTACCATTCTTTACTTACTGCTATATTGTTTATTCACATTCATTACATCACAATTTCTCACGCTTTACTGAAAGCATATGAGCGCGCGTGTGAATGTGTGTATGCGGTTCTTGTGCTTAATAAACAAATGTGCATTGTAAGGTTCAATAAAACATTTATAGCACTTAACGCAGTTGCGGAATCAATCCTAATTCAAATATGAGCTAAAAGTGTAATGTTTTACAACAGAATCGTTAACAGTAAATGGCTTATTAACCACAATATGAGTACCAGAATTTCTGCGAATTCCACAAACAAATTGAAATTTTTAGTTCATTCGTTCGTAGGTATTTGCATTCATTCGCTGTGATAGTATTACCAAAAGCACAAAAATTTATTTCAAAATTATGAAATATTATAGTATTTTATGTATTGAGTTGTGTTAAGGTGGTTTTAACGAGTGCGAGCGATCTTTACAGAACGAGCACAAGTAAAACGAGATTTGTACGATATTTTATGCACAAGCAAAAAACACATATACACAGAGTGTGTAAGGACCAAAACAGTGTTAACTTAGCAAACAAATAGCATTATTGATATTTCCATTTGTGTGATTAGGTTAGAGAGGACCTATGCGATATCAACTTGCTAACACGCGTGTTAAATAGATGACATCACAATGCAACTGTTATATAACTTACGCACAATACTTACTTATTCAGTTGTATTCAAAAGAACGCAAGTTATGTAAAGTGTGTCACGATTACCAACTGCCGCAGGTTGCTCATCCCTGGCTTACAGGTAATTGTAAAGGCACTTGTTCGAATAGCTATGCAACTAGCTATCTAGCTAACTAGCTAACACTAGAGTATTATACAATCATCGCTCGACGCAGCGGATCCGTTTCTTTGTAGTTTTACTACCTTAGGCAATAGAGCAAGGAGTATGCATTACCTAGAGACGTATAGAAGAAATAACGTTCACCTACATTTTCAATTTTACTTTCATACTAACTGCGCCGTGCGGCGTCGCGTCTGAGTCTGATTCAGTGCGAAGAGCAGCAAACCTTAGTTACTTACTATATTCTACGTGCTGCTGCTGATATCCTCATCAAATTGCATTGAATAAAATATCTATATATATAATCGACAAATACGGGTTTTGATAAATACTTGGTGCCCAAATATAAATTTCTTTCAGTTTGATACAAGACAATTATACGGTGCGTGTGTGTTGTGTTGAGTTTCGATGCAACCTTAATAATGTGATTTATTCTATAGTTAATTGTAACATTCTGTTTTAAATATTGAAATTGTTTTAAATGCAAGTGCCATCATCTCGGCTGTATATAAGTTTTATTAAATAGTTTTAAAAACGTACGACCACTAATAATTCGTTTGCTAACTTCTTGTTAACGTCTGCCCTGCCCTTTTGTTTCTACTTGCATTGTTAATAACTGCCTTCAGTCTAAATAGTAAGAGGAGATTATATCTCCGTCAGGTGGCCAACTTTCAGGTGTGAGATCAATCTTTATCTATAACTCTTTAATTGCTTAGATATTCAATGATTTATTATTCAAAAGTTGACCTGTTATTGTTGACTGCGCTGTAACAAAATTTGCAATACAAAACTATTTACTAAATCTTATTAAATCGTTCAATTCAAATATTTCGGTTATGTCATCTCACTTCGGTCAAATTCTTCCTTGAACAATAGAATTCGATGAATAACCTTCCAGCACAAAACTTGAATCCCGGCGGCTATTTGCAAAAACTTCTGAGATTCTTAGAGGGATATTTCTAGTGACTACTTAGATGGGTTAAGAGGCTCATGTACTTGACGAACTGTTTATCTGGGGGGTCCAGATTGGAGCGGGCAGCAAGGAAAGAGTGAGGTTGAATGCGTTTTGCCGCCTACAAGGTTGGACTAAGGCCTGAGTAAATGGGTCAAAAATTTGCTTTTGGCTCTTGACTGATTACGGCCAGGGTATTTGATATTTTGACAAAATTCGAAAAGTACATTATTAAGCGATTAATAATATACGCCCGTACCGTGACCGAATTTGCGATCTTTGTCTTCAACTCAGTATACAAGCCGCTCAAGTTAAAGTAGGTTTTTCGAGATTTTCTAAACTAATTTTAAAATATTTCCGATATAGCTTTTCGCAGCTATAGAATTACAAAAAAGCTCCATTAGCGTGCTCACAATTAGTCACGGCGCTGATACGGAATTTCCTATACCAGTTTTGAGGTAAATGAGTCTCCTAACTTGAAGATAAAAAGCTCACTACATATCGTCAGCCGACGTACATGGCGGCCATTTGCAAGGTTCGGTGGCCTTGAGAATTCAATATTTTCTCGTAACTCTCTTTATTCTATGCCTTGAACTCAGTTTTATAAAAACCCCTTTACACGATCTCTATCATTTATAATTATTTTCGAGGTATTACTGTATATCTTACATGAAGAACAAGAAGTCCATTTCACATGGAATAGATGAAGGGGGATAAATAGTAACACGCTTATTTGCTGCCTGCTTGGATATTGTACATTCTAGTCATGAATGCAACATGTATTCCATTAACATACATATACTAATAGGAACACTCATACTCAGTGCATTATTTAAATCTAACTGAAACACATTTCACATTACATGCGATTGTCATATTGTAAATTATTATGAATTAAATACAACCTGTTAACCATGCCCAGCTTTGATAACCAACTTGAATACCTCACGCACCTATTAACACCGTTGAAATAATATACAGTAAGCTCTTGATTATTCAGATGGAATATATTGAATGTTTTCTAAAGAATATGTTCTTTCAATGAGTGTCATATTTATTAAATAAGAATTTGAGGGTAATTAATTATACGTGCGAAAATTATACACTAGTACATGTACAGCGAATAATCGAGGGTCTACTGTAACAATGCATTCGGTGCATCGGCATTGCACACAAATGCAATATACTTATAAATGTTATAATTAATTATGCAACGGATTTGTTATTTCACGATGTGTTTTCCCATTTACATTGCTCGCTTTTGTGCCATGTAGTAGATATTGCAACTATTGATATAATAACGTTGATTATCTTGCAACAGTTGTTGCGCAAAGTAAACCAAAGCCAAAAAGGGCACTTGAAGTTACGAATAGATTCTCGCTATTTGTTTTTTTTTAAATTAACTAATCGCTTATAAAAACAGTGACGTCTACAATCAACAATGGCCGCGCTACGAATTTAATAGCACTTATATACATTCGACTATGTATTCTACATTATATAATTGTAATTAATACTTACTAATAACTCGTAATAAACAACAAAGAAACTCGTGCATTCCATGTGCAATGTTGGATGGTTGTCATTTTATTAATATCGAACCTTCATGGTTCATTTCGTCAACGTGCTTCCGAGAGGCGACGCGTGACCTTTGTATCTTATGTCAACATTAAACCGTTGTTTTGCACGCAGATCCAATCAGGCGATACATTTGCTACAACCAAAGAAGGTGAGTGTTACTCGAAGTTATTTTTTTTCTTCTGGTGAGGACAGGGTCATGTTGAGATAACAGTATGCGGGGAGTGAAAGTGGATTACCTAACGGAGTGAAAAATTATTTATATCATCTTCGATCAAATATAAACGACAACGTTTTTTTTCTAATTTTATTAATAAAAGATAGGCCAATTAATAATCACCTAGTTTTGTAATACATTCATCTCACGAATTGAGAACTTTTTGATCTCATCATCATAGAAAAACGAGGGTGGGTATGAAACCCGTTGCGCAAGATGATAATTATCAAATTTCTTGCAAATAAAGGCGTGCGCTCGGCTGAAATTCTTCAACGACTATGTAACTGGTTTGGACAATCTACCCTTTTAAAGCCCCGTGTTTACTACCGGCATAAAACTTTCCTCCGGAAAACGAGAAAAGGTTGAAAATTTGATCCATGATCTTCATCCCCGCACAGACTTCACAGATGCATTTTCTCAGGTGTTTTCTTTGACTCTCAAGGAGTGATTATAATTGATTTTCTTCATGAACAACGGATAATCAATGCGGATTACTCTTGTTATCTTCTTGATGAACTTTAGGCCGCTTACCGAGCAAAAAAACGGAAACAACTCATAAGAAATGCCAGACCACATACAGGTGTACCAACGAGCCAAAAATTGAAGATTTTTTTGGATGATTTTTTAAACATATAGCCCATATAGCCCAAACCTCTATACATTTGGCACATCCAAAGAGACAATAGAAAGATCGCATTTGGCGTTCTCCTTTTTTCTACGATGACGGGATCGAAATGATTTTAATTCAATAAGGAAAATGTATTACAAAGCTAAGTGATTATGTAGAATTGATTTATATTCATCTTAATCATATGTATAAAGAATTATCATTTCAATGATGGATTATCCGTACAAAGATCCCAGCATTGAAATCACTAATTATATAGCATGATATACTGCTTGCGACTATAGGCAACCACATTTACATTGGAAGAATGATCATAGGAAGATGATTTATAACGATTGGAAGAATATGCATGAGATAATAACAATTCCTAATATTTAATTGCAGATGACTCCAATAATTGTTTTTATACCAGTAGGAATAACTATTTTAATCATTATTTTATTAAAATATGCAATTCCACTACATTCTATTGCTCCTTACCTAAACACTAATTTCTCCTATTATAATTTATATAAATATCCAATTAAGTGTTTATAATATGCAATGCTATGTTCACAGAGGAATGGATCAGCAAGAAGAAGACCGAGGTGGTTAACACAAAGCAGATTGAGACTAGAGTAAAGCGGCAGGTCGTCCTCGAAGATGGGAAAGTTGTGGAAGACTCGGGCCCACAGGTCACCACAAATACTACGGAAGATAGCGAGACACAGGAGCACCATCAGACTGAAGTAAATTAGAATTAATTATATCTTACAACACAATGCACTGAACGCTCGAAAATAGTGTGTAATTAATTCGTGTGCGTGTGTGTGCAGTTGAAAAAATTGGGCGAGGACGACGATCCGTTCAAATTAACCGATGGGAAGGATGCGGTCGACGGCAGCAAATGGGTGGCAGCGACGGTTATGGACGGCGTCATGCGCGAGGTTAAAGAACGTAAGGTGATCTCGCGCGAGGAGACCGAAGAGGTCAAAGAAATCGAGGATGTGCAGCATCACGGAGACATCGCCGACGAGGTCAGTCATTCACGATTTCTTCACTACATTCTCATACATGTCTTCATTTTAAACATCTATGTGCGAACCAAATCAAAAAAAAAAAACAACAACAACTACCACTTAGAAAATATTCTCATGCAAATGTAGAAACGCGAGCACGTTTTTTTATTTAAATTTTTTATAAAGAAATTGATCAAATTGTTTGATTTCCTGTTATGTGACGTTTTAGAAGATTACAATATTATTGTGCAAAAATCGACACTAGTACAAACTTTCTCTTTCTGATGCTGGAGTTCGTGACTTTGAATGGAAGAAGTCGATTCTAGCGAAGATCGTAGCTGAAGATAATTTACTGAAATCCGCCATAATCATCCAATTACGCGAGCAACATTGGAGGAGTGATGACGCTCGAATTTCAAACGAGGCTGGAAGATTGAACAGCAATATTATTTAACTTCAACACACAATTTATGTGTGTATGTTGTAAGCGCCTCTTGTGCATTAAATTACACCTGAATTGTACAATAATAGTAAGGAGCGCGCAACAAGCCGTAAGACGAGACTTACTAATATAATAAATTATACGATTTTGTAAATCACGACTCGGCATTAAACGATTCAAACGCCGGCGGAGCATCGCCCGTTCGCTTATAATTGTTTAAGCTGTTTTCTTATGCACACCTTCATGATGTTGATCTTTACAATTTTTTCTTTCTTAACTGAGCATTGTGAATGCGCAAAGTACTAAGGCAGTACTGTTTTCATCTATAAAGTCGATTTGATGGAATGTTTCAGTGGGGAATGTTATACAATGTCTAAAGAAATGTAATAAGATATCTCGATTGTTATTATTTCAAAAGTTCATATAGCTAATTCAGAAAAGTCATGCATGTACTTTATTTCATTTGTATTTTTAAATTGATGATAATGTCAAAAATATTTGCTAAAAAAAATTCCTGCTGGAAGATTCCATTTCAAATTATTCGGGACACTGATAAGCGAGGTTTTTATAATTTTTGGAACGAAATATTATAGACCAAAATACCTAGTTACTTGCGTGCTAAAGTGAATTTTTCAACGCATAACAAGAAACAATCCAACTGAAACTCAACTGGACGTAACCCGGTCACTGTTGTAAAACCGCATTAACATGACCAACAGTCGCGGTTGCTTCGTGTTCCTATTTGTATTATTAAGCGTGTTCTAAGAGCCTGAAGCCTCGTGGTGAAGAACCTGCATGGTAACACGGCGAAGGTGAAAGAAGTACAAAAAGCAAAAAGCTGCGCGCGTATAAGATAGTGGGACTCGTCGGACCGGCGAAGGCACGGCGCCGCGCGCTCCGCTCTTCACGTCGAATTCAACTCACCTCGCTGGCCGTCGTGCGCGGTTCTCGCTGGAAGCGTCCTCTTCGTCAGGTCGTCCGTCCCCTGGACCCGACCGGCAGCAGCAATACAAATGCCTGCCTCGCGTGCACTTTGTCCGTGCAAGTGCAAGTACTACTAAATCACAAACATAAGATACTCGGAGAACATCTCGAAAAGCAGGTTTCGCTTGTGATCCATAACGAATTAGTGCTGCAGTTGCATCTAAACGAGATGCGCCACACATTTAATAACATATTAATTAAAACAGTGATTATGCAAATGACGCAAACGTAAAACCGTCAAGTGCAATATGCTGGATATTATGCTAGAAACAAATACTTCAAGCATGTTGGTTAGTTAACATTTTCAAACAAAAGGTATTTTAATTTTTTCTTATCTTTTACACTAATTTATACTACACGCTTCTCTCCAATCAACGGATACACATATTGTTGCCAGCTGGTATGATAAAAATATTAATTGTTACTCTACTTCGATGTGAGATTTGGTATGATTTTTGCAAAAGAATTGCTGCTAGAAATGCTTGAAATGCCTTTATTCATTTTACCATGCAACCAATAGCCAAAGCCAACTAAACCAGTTCTTGCCAATAAAACTTTGCTTTGATGATTTGTCTTTGCCTCTCTTCTCTGGCAAATAAAATGTTGGCTGTCTTTTATGAAAATGGATGAATTTATGTAATTGTATTATAACAAATACCTTAAAACAAAAGTTATTATTCTTTAATTTAATTTTATTGCAATTTTTGTAATTTTAAAGAGTTGTCTGCTTAATCAATTGTCTATCAAAGGTATTGACACACCGACACGCATCTAACGAATCAAATGTGTGCATTAGTGAGGAAAGACTCAATTTCTATCGTTTTATTCACGTGTTTCTGTTAATTAAGTTTGAGTGTTGATATAATATGTAAATGTGCAAAGTCTAATTAGTAGTCCTCACTGAGATCTAGTCGTAGAAACCGAAGTCGGGTCTTTATCTGGTTTCGTTTCGACGCTACAATGATTTTTACTTCGAAATATTTTCATCAATTTCAGATCATTATTCTTGCACCAACCACAGGAAAACGACAGCGAACAAGAATTGTTTGCTTAAATTGGATTCTGCTGCTTTAAACAGCGTAGCTGTAACTGTGCAAAGTGAGACCACTTATAACGCAATATTCAAAATATGCATGGGCATTTTAAAGACTTTAAAACTAATGAAATTGATATACAAAATATAAAATATCCGAATATTTAAATATTGTGTTATAAGTGCGGAAAACGTCGTATTCCAGCGCTAATGTTGGATGTTCTCACTAACCATGTCACGTAGCCCAATTAATACAATAACAAATAGAATCAAAAATCTCTATGAATTATAAACATTGAATTCATGTGATATCTGCTATGAACTAAATTGGTCCACATAGTTAGTCGATAATTTGTTCAGACATGAACACGTGCAAAAACTTAATAGTTTGGGGCTGCCGGAAGCGTCTTAAAACTTTCTTCGTTTGTGTCACGATTGCCCGTGGCTATAACACCGCTAATACAAATGCTCCCATGCGTATTTTGTGGTATACAACAACCTAGAAAAAGCGTAGAACATTATTTTAATTGCTAAATTTCAGATCAGCAATTCTCAAGTATATTTTTTTAATATATACATATTCTTATTATTACACATAAAAATAATAATGTCTGGTCAAATTTATTACATTCGTTAACCACCAATTGTAAAAACTTTACTTATACCATTCCAAATCGATACGTAGATTTTTTTTGACAATATCTAATTGTTCTTGCCTTTGTTCTAGGACTTCTTGGCCGCAGTCAATTCTGGTTGCAAGGACGTTCGTTCAGTGCTTCGCACCCGTGAAGCTGGCACTGCCTTGGTGACAAGTCCCAGAGTGATCCGAGATACGAGCAAAACGAACAAAGTCACAGATACTGAGGAGACCAGGGAGCTAAGTTCAGTGCAAGCTGACGGTAAAATCGTCACTGAAACGCAAAGAACCACCGAGCGGGAAGAAGTCGACGATCACGAGTTGCCAAAAAACGCTGAAGACATTAATACGCACAAGGAAAGCTCCCAGAGGTGAGAATTTAGCGAATGCAAAATAAAATGAAGAAAATTTAAGGAGACTAATTAACAATCCAACTATTTGTAGGTACTTCAAAGCAAGAGAACAGGAAGATGTGGATTACTATGCTGATGGCGTAAAAATCGGTCACGAGATGCGATTTAAAGCTGAAACCACGGAGGGCGAACATCGCGGTGACGCTCCAGAAAACCCCGATTGGGATTCGTTGTCAGCACGAGCCCGTAGACGCGTCAATCAGCGTCAATACCAGATGCACCGCTATCGAATGGACGCCACACCAGGGGTGAGTGCCCAGGAACGCAAGGATGCATTGACACGTAGACCATTGGATTTCGATGCTGAAGAAGAAACTCGTAAAGTGGAAACCTCCAAGTGGTTGGAAAATCATTTCGGCAGTGAGAGCCGCTCCTCGAAGGATTCTTTCGTCGATGAAGATGAGAAGGAACCACCGAAAACCTCCTTTTTCAATGTGACTATCAAATCAGCGCCTAAAACTGAATCACCCGTGGTGAATACACCGCACCATCATACCTACCATCAGCCCCAACGTGTGCAACAAAGCGGATACTTTAAGGGCATAAGTGAGTGGTCCGAGCGTCGTCAAGAGGATCGACGTCGGTCGCCGATTGAATATCACACGAACACATCACCTGTCGCCGATTACAGACATTTCTCAGCATCGCCCACGCGCAACAAGTCGCCTCCAAGATCACCAGGTATTCTTGAACCTACACCAATACCACCTCAACGTCAAAGACGTCAACGCACATCACAAGAGAGCAGATATGATAGTGGATATAGGACTCCTACTAAGTTAGATAAGGAAGAGCCTGAAGAACCACCGCCCGATTACTCTCCTCCATCGCCGACGCCTATCCAAACGGACAAGAAGATTCAGAAGACACGATTTGCTGAAACGAACTCTACCTATTCGAGGGATAACTTACAGCAACACTTGCAACCTAAACAAAAAAGTGGGAATATTATAGGTAAGTCAAAATTCTTTCTGTGTCTGCTAATTCTTTTTTTAAATTATTTCTTAATTGAATATTTGTGATGTTTAGGTCAATCCATACGCAAATTAGTTGGTAAAATTCGATCAGCAAGTGCAGAAAGGAAGGCAAAGCAACGAGCGAAACAACGTAGCCCAAGCCCGTCGTACCAACCGGGACATCAAATCGATCGTGAAATTACAGGCACACCTCATAGCATTGATAAGCCGGTGCAACGCTACTATCTTGGAGAGGATCCATTCGCGGGTAGCATTTATGGGCGAGAGAACAAGTATGACGGGGTGAAGCCAGCTCGGATTTCTCGACGTCATGGGCACGAAGCTGGTCACAGCGAGAGTGAAGAAAGGTAGGAGAGATTCGATTTATTTTTTATTTGTAATATAATATAACGCGATAATAGTAAACCTTGTTAAAATTTGATTAACATGCATTTTAAAATTATTGGAATTGTCTAATTAAATACTTGAATAATGCTCGACACAGATTAAATTTGAATTGGAATAATGTGTATCTAAAGAGTCTTCAAATTTTATTAATAATCATGAACAAAACAGATTTTTATACTAAATTCTGAATAATAAATATCTTGAAAGAACTAATGTATGAAATTTGTAATTATTTGCCAAATTAATGAATAAATATGAATGTTTAAACTTGTGGTTTCATTTTTATGGTGTCTGCGTAAAACTGTATGCAGACACTGTAATTTCTCTTGTAATCAAATGTTAGCAGGGTTGAAGGTAATAGAAATCCCACAACTATTTGTATGTGGTGTACATTGAAATTAAATAATTTGCTCAAATTAGCCATGACATATATTCTCGGATGTGCAGGACCGGTCAGTCACTTAAATTTTAGTCAAATTGCGTATTCGTATCGCACCTGTACAGATCATTTATATTTACATCTTATCGTATTATCATACATCAATGGAAAGAGCTTCAAAAGACGATTCTTTTGGTATAAAATACTTGGTACTTTGGTCGGGGATGTTTAGAGATAATGGCCAAAAACTGAAAATTAAGTTTTGGTCATTTTCCTGGAGAAATGTTATCTTCCGAGAATAGGTTTGAATGTCGCAAAAAGCGCAAACCATTTTCACGGAATCGTATCGCACAAGTACAGACAACAAATACTCATAACGTGCATCAATTATATATCATTGGATAAAACTTCGAAAGACGATTCTTTTGGTGTATAATACTTGATACTTTGTGCTGGGATATTGAGGGGTGTTGGCCAAAAACCATAGAGAAGCCAAAAAACAGAGGTTTTCGTCATTTTCGGGAAGAAATACTATAGGCCGAGAAACCCGTGTGCCACCTAGTTTCGGGGTGCCAAGTGGGATGTGTAGAATGGTGCCGAGAAAAAAGGCCGCACCGTGTACCAACTTGCCACCGCCACTGATTATATCAACTTCAATTGAAAATTAACTTAAACACACTTTCTGCATTAATCAATTTTGATATGTGTATTAATAATGCTTTATATGGCTTGACATACATATATGCTAAAGCACTATGTGACTAAAATATCCCTGTATAAAATATTGAGATGCATAATTTCCAATGAATCAATAAGTGAGACCTTGCTGTGTTCGCATAGCTTTCGAATTTTCCATTCATATATTTTGTCACATGGTTTAAATCTGGATTCATGGTTAATGGACAAAATCGGCCTCGTGGAAGTCATGATTTACGAATTAATTGAGTGGGCATAAAACAACGCGACGGTTTTTTATGTATAATAGTAGTTCTTAGCGCAATGGTAGGTGACGTACATGATTGCCAAATAAGTACAGAGTTACTTTCAATGACCACCGTATAGCTCGCCATAGATGCGGCATTCGACATTCAAAAGCACCCACCATCTGCATAATATACATGCACGAAAGCAGGCTCACATGTAGCCTACGTTTTTTTTTCAAATGAATTATTAATTTCGCCATTGCCAATTTCAGATCGCAGATCAACTCGTTACGTCGCTTCAGTAGATCCACACCTCGCCTGCCGAGTGCCACGACGAGCGAGCGTTTTTCGCAAACGTTGCCACGCCATTCAAAAGGCAAACACGAAACTCCAACACGTCTGGAACAGAACGAGCATAGCAACAGCACAATCAATATTTCCATCATCAACAACGTGAATAATCGCAATTTGCGTACGCAACAAAGTCCGCCAAAACCACAACGCACGTTTAAGACGAATCTAGCTCGCAGCAAAAGTTTCCAGACCACAGGTATGTACAAATCCAATCCTCACATTCATCGAATCAACGATATGCAGCCAGGCCTCAGTGGTCTCACCAGTCCTGGACTCATCTCCAGTCTTAGTCGGAGTCAACGAGACTTGTCCACAACATACCACGACAATCCGCACGGTTCCAGATATCAAGACTCAGCAAATAATGGTATTGGAGAAGACTTCGTCAAAAAGTACACCACCCGAGAGTATTACATGACACCGCATTCGGCTACCGGAGGTGGCAGTCATACAGAGGTGGATGCATCAACAACCAATGCCAACTTCAAAACGACGTCGATTTTGAAAAGCACTTCGAAATACGGCGGCGACATTTATGAGCCGCCCACAAGACTTCGCGATACGCAGTATCTGAGTGCTTCACCATCTGTTTCGGCTGCCAATACAGGTCAGGTCATACGTCGCGGCAGCATCAACAGCGACTTTTCCGAAACGTATCACACGACGACGAAGAACGATGACCCTGTACGACCTTCAATCACTAACACAACGCAGAGCTTATCACGCAAAACGCTGCCCTCGAAAGATGGACGTGCGCTGCAAACTGTAGAGTCCACAGAAACGCATTCGGTCACACGCAGCCATTACAAGGGCGAACCTGTGTCCAGAAACTATTATGATACCGAAGTAGGGCAGAGGTATGGAAGTGTTAGCCCGGTTGTTATCGAGGTGAAGCATTACAATAATCGGCGATGAGTGTGCAAGATGTGAATTGATTTAGGTATTTACTCTTGGGGGACAGCATACGTCCGAATTATTGCAGGTGCCATTTTTTGTATACCTACATACTGCCATAAAAAACTTTGAACCAACCAAGATATTTGTACTACATTTGAAAAATTGTTGTCAACGCTCTTTCAAGTACACAATTTTTTTGTATTAAGGAATAATTGAATAACAATAATGAAATATCTCTAATTTACTTAAATTTACTTATTTGTACTTATTATAACTAATTTTTATATAACTGTTACTTTTAGGAAAATGTGCTCATGTTAGATTTACTCAGTTAAATTGAATGTAATTAATAATTATTTTAATTAATTGTAATTTAATATTATAAATAATTTATATATTTTCTAATAGACATTAATAAATTATATAATATCATAGATTTTCTTGAGGTTTATTTAAATGTTGGTAGGCAACCGAATAATCAAATAAGTAATTTATGTGCATTTGTTCGCAAAATAAGTAAAAAAGCGAAATGAATCATGAGCATTAGGTCATACCGACTTTGCTTTTGTTTTTAAACTTATTAAAAAACTTGATGAAGGAACTTTGTAAGTAAACTTTGAATATAGTACGTATGGAAAAAGAAGGATCAAGCTCCGGGTTTGTTTTGGCAAAAATCTTCGGAAGCATGCGTATTACGTTCATTTTGTACCATACCCGTGCCCATGCTGATGACAGCAAAGCAAATTTTCATGAGTGAAGGCAAAAAGGTGGATGCGTCTACTAATGCGCAGCCCCCCCGGTAATGTTTATGTTGGCCGAAAACATTCCGCATGTGCAAGCATTTACGGCATGCTCGTTCTATTCTATGCATTTTCTAAGGATTTATAGATGACACTTTTATCTTTTACTTTTCAATTGATTTTTACGAGGCAGTTTACTTTGTTTACTGATTGCAATTTCTGGCTAGGCCCGCCAAGCACAACAATTTTACTCTAATTACTGTGTTTTATATTCGGTTCTCTTATCTTCGGTTCTTCTTACCTGTGACTAGTAGAATTCGCCGATCCCCCGGCGAATTGCAGTTGCGTATCCACTGACGAGAATACGCACCCAGGAGTTGTTGATATTAGAAATAAAACGGATAGTAGTTTAGGCGGATAACGGATAATCGGCAAGACTCGATGCCGGATAACCGACGGTTCACGTTTGTGTACTATCGAACTACTACCGAACGACAACGTTACTCAACGAAAAAATAAACATGTTTTGCAATGAGTCTTCCAACAGTGAAACTGATACAATCTGTCAAATAAAGCAGAAGAGATGACACTGATTCAAAGGTTGTTTCAAGGAAGTGGCAAATAAAAATAATTGTCAGTGTCACAGCAAAGAAAAAATATTATTGCCAATCAAACTTGATTACTTCCTGTAGACTGTTTGAAGTAACAATTCTTATATGTAGGTATTTGGTGGTCAACTAATTGGAGACAGTACGCACAATTGTCAAAGTTTGCCAAATTGTATCTTTCAGCTTCTTGGAGGAGCGTTTATAGCGAAAAACTTCTCTGAGGCTGGCCGAAAATACGACAAAAAGCAAAATCGCTTGTTACTGCCAAATTCAGAGAAATAAGTAATCATTCATTATAAATTACTAGTGGCTAATTTTGAGTATATATTTTTTTTACTTTCTGGCTGAATATTAGATAACCCGGTACCCGTCCGAGACATAATAGGTTGCCTTAGAATTGTCTTTTAAATGTCACATCCTTTGTCTATTTTTTGTTGGTAATCATTATCTTCTGCCCAACTTTCATAGGGTGTCTCATCAATAAACAACAAATAGAATACCATAGCTTCCCAGACAACTTCTTACCACAGATTACTTATTCTACAGATAAACATCTCTATAAAGGTCGTTAAATTTTCTTGAAAATAGAGTCTAAAATTACTCTCCAAACCTACTGGAAAAGAACAAAAATGGTACGCCAAATTTTGTTTGCTTATAACTTTTAAACTAATAATCCCACAGGAACCTAATATACATATTTATAAAGGTCTTCAAATTCTCTATAAGATAAGGTTAAGTATAACTTTCAAAATCCTACGAAAAATCCTAAATTAAAAGCAAAAAATAATTTATTTTTTATTTTTAACATTTAAACGCTCATAACTTCGAAACTAACCATCCGAAGTGAACCTAATAAACCTCATTAGAAAGGTCATTAAATTCTCTTAAAGATAAAGTCTAGAATCATTCTTCCATCCTGTAAAAAAAAACTTAAATTAGGGCTTAAAATGTTAGTTAACATTTTTAGAAAGCTAATTAAATTTTCTTTAAAATGATATGCACCATGATTTT
>JARJDU010035835.1:0-13016 GCA_030264695.1 Lissagria laeviuscula | reverse complement strand
TCGATTTTTGTTAGGTATTGAAATTGTATTACATTCTAAGTATGTACTACATGCGTAGTATATGCAATCCATGAAGAAAATTACATGCTGAGTATGCAGCGAACGCCCGCCCTCATTTCGTACATTGAATACGTGGTTGTACGTTCGCTGTGATAGAGAATGTGGAACGAATGCGAATGGGAATGCTTTTTAGTCTAGATACTTGCGATTTAATATTTAATTTCCTTTCAATATCATCTGCGCAACACTTCCTCTTGGTTTGCATTTCCATTCGATGCGGTACTGACACTGCTTCGATTAACTGAAGATTTTGATTTTGAGTGTTTCATACTTTGAAAGATGTTTGTGACTAGAATATGCATAAAATATTCGTCATAAGATTTGTTTTTTATCAACTCCCAACCGGGAATGAATAAATTCACGAGATTTTTAGCTAATTTAAATAATGTTTTAGTTTGCATCTAATTATTGTATTTTTATCAACCTCAAAATGTGCATCATGCGCATTGCAAAAACAACATGAATAATACAAAATAATAAATATTTAAAGCAGCTTGGAATTGTATCTGCATATAGTGAAGAATTTCAATAATAGTAGCTGTTACGTTCTATTAGAATTGCCGCCAGAATGAAACTTTAAACAAGAAGAACAACGTTCCTTGTTATATTACAGTCGCTTGCTTGGCGATGGTGGCGGCAAAGTATTGTCGTAAGCTATAATTTTCTTCACACACGACCGCCGTGAATATTTGACCCAGAACAACACAACGACGCATGCAAACGCGTGCGATATAAACACGTCGTCTCTTATATTTTTCATTCTTCTTCCAGTCGCCCGCCACCGCCATGCACCCCCGTTGTTAGTGCTATTGCTACCGCATGAACCAAGCCAGAATTTTTATGTAACATCTATGAACTTCATAAAATATGCATGCGTAAGGTGTGGCTGTGGCAGAGAGAGCTTAACTTCTGGTGGCGGGTGTGCAGATGGTTATTGAGGTAAAGGGGCGGTAGTATGCAAACATAACGTGTTCAAACTTTTACGGATTTACCATATCTATGTCTTAGCATAGTAACATTATAGATGATATAAGGACAATTCTTTTATAAAAAGTTAATATCTATGTGGGTGGAACGTCAAGAGGCGGTTATTTTGATACCAGTAGGATTTTTCTAGCATTAATGGTTTTCGAGTTATTGCATTTTTATAGATCTTGTTAAAATTGAATTTGCTTGAAACTACTAATAATTATTAGATAAACAGGATCTCCTTCTAGATACAAAAAAAAAATCCTGAAAGCATTGGCGCGTAATGCGTACACAATTCAACGGGATTTCATTGCTCCCACCGCCAAATTGGTCATTTCAGTTTTTCCCATTCTTTCTTCTTCTTGAGCCACAGCTCCTCAGCGGAATTAGATGACGAGAAGTCCTCCGTTCGCTCCCAAGCACATTGTTGTGTTAAATTGAAATTGATTTTTTCGACTAGATTGCTTTCGGAAGTTCCATGCCAGCCAGCGTTGGCTCATTGCGGTTGCGGTAGCGGCGACGTCGCTTGACTCGGATGGCAGATCTCGGGATGCAACAATTACACCGCTTCATTCTGTGCGGATAGCCATGTCTCCCCCATTGTCTGTCTGGCGAGTTAATTTACTTTGTATTGAAATACGAGAGCCCGATTCCCACAGACTCCCAAAGACATTACACGTGCGTCTCAAGGGGCACAGCAGCGGCAATAACGAAATCTATCTGCTATCTGCTAGAGGTGCACGCAGATTAATGTGGCTTTGCAGTGGCGCAATAATCGAAACAGCATACCATCGTGGTTGCATGTATTCACTTTGGTTTATTAAAAATTGAGGCGATGAGAGACTGAAACATGACATGACTAGTTATGCAACCACTAAACCTATTAATTATTAAAAGTTTGAGGAAGTTCGATATGTCTAATCTATTTCTGTTACGACACGACATCAATCTTTACTTCTAAAGGGGAAAGCACATGAAGACATGTTAAAGAAAATATCAATGCTCCTTAAATATTGATCATCTAGAATTTTCATCGTTGCAGGAATTCTATTGATTGATATACACAATTTTATATGAACAGGATATTTGAATGTAAAATAATATTCTGTCTAGCAGTTGTTATCGTTATACTTGCAGTAGATACACAATGTCTCCTTCGAGAGACGATGCCGTGCACCTCGACGCAGACTTTAATGTTTATTTGAGTAAGCAATCGCAATGCGCTCATTTAGAAAGCGTTTGCGCTGTAGAAAAAGAACTAATTTAAGGATAGAATCAATAAGTTTGTAGTAATCTGGGCGGTCACCAGACGGAATTAAAATCTAGCATAGTGGAATTACCTATTTGATTTTATTTCTGTCTTGAGAATAGAAGGCATAGAAACGTTTGTGTTTAGGTTCCTCCCGCAGGACTAACAGAACTACTAGTTTCCTGATTTTCTGCATGGAAAACTGCATTAAAACTAATTCCAGGTACATAAAACTAATTAATTGTTTTAGGAAATTTTTAAAGTACATACACAACGGATAGGGTGCGCACTCTACGAAGTAATAGAAGTACTACTGCTTTGGAAACTTTTAGACTGTTACGATCAAATTATGATCAAAACGAACAAGAATTTTAGTTAAATCAATTGAAATTTCAATGTGAACTGTCAAGGAAAGCTCCTTGTGAACAGCTGATGTTTGCGTCGATCTATGAGCGTATGCCTATGTATATGCATTGACTTTCGATTTAACGGATTTGTCGTTTAACGGACAAGGCTCGTCCCCTATTAGTCCGTTAACCGAGGCATAAGTGTATTTATATAGATATTTTGAGTTTTAAGGTATAATTTCTATCTAAAATTCACAAAAATTAAAATATTATTAGACAGAGCTTGTAATTTACTAAATTCATTAGCAGATATTCTTGTCTAGTGTTCAAAACAGCTTCCCGACGAATGAGTTTATACACGCCTCACGTTTATTGCAATTCCACGCGAATATTTATTTAGATTATGTGCAGTTAAAACGAGCTTAGTTTTACTCTCTAACGCTTGGGATGAGCATCGCGCATGCAAATTGGCAACAGCACCCGCGGCACTTGTACCGCGCACTCATGCACCCACCCACGCGCAAGTTTTTATATTACCTGTCCAGTTATTAATTGACTAGCTAGAAAATTACTTCTCTACATGTATAAATGCAAGGGGACACATTCGACGATATAGAATAAATCCAACGAGCTCGTAGCACGCATCGGCACGTCCGAATTTGTTGTCAAAATGCAGCGCACGTCGTCGTTATTCGTACTTTTTAAATGCGCAAACAAAGCTCGGGAAAGGTGGACAACGACTGAATCCGACGTGTACCGCCTGTATCTGTTAGCAGCAGCAAGACAGCTCTTTCTCCTCGTGCAACTAATTCAAAAGCTCCCTTTGATAAAAACATTTGCGAAATTATGAAAACGTTGGAAAACTTCTGCTACTGCCATTGTCAGTTATATAATATTATATTATATTCTACTGACTACTGTACAAAACAAAAATGTACTACACAAATCGAATTAAATTCACACCTGCGGCACACCGACTAAAATTGCTATAGCAAAGTTCTACCATTACAAATGTCAATTTCACGTTCCTCTTTGCAAAGAAAGATTAAGTTATTGTTCGGTTTCGCGAATTCACAATTTATGAATAAAGTCTAGAGTCTAAAGTCTAGCAAAGTCTCATTAGCGAGTTGAATTGTTGGCGAACATTTATTGCGGTAATTTTATTTGTTGGCATACCGGCGGCGTCGGCGGTTTCTTTGTGTTATATGAACGAGAGGTGATGCACTGACCAACAAAAAGTTTTTATTACCTTGGAAATATGCTACCACAAGAAGTAATTGTAATGTAAATGCATACTAGAAATTTTAGAGTCGAATTTCGTTGCTTGTTGATTAAGAATCACAGTAATAGAAAGTAACATGAAATAAGGACGAGAGTCAGGTGAAATGATTTGTCCTGAAACAGACACATCCCTTTTTCGCACGCGTAATGGATCGTCTGTCGTGAGCCCAAAATTGGGCTTCGCATTCGAAGCGTCCCCAAAGGGCGGACATAGATCTCCAAGAGATCTAGGCGACCAAGCAAGGACGAAACTACCACGGTCGTGGAGAGTAATGTCGCCTGTCGTGAGAATTTACCGCTACAAGTCCTTCGTCGCTCGGGAGGGAACCAAAGGCGTGCGCCATCAAATTTACAAATCCTTTTATTTTCTTCCATTAGCCCAGATAAAAGATCCAGGATTCTTATCCTCCTTTAAGCTGCATCAGATGCTAAAACAAAAATCCAAAAATCCACTTCCGTTTTATTTATATCCAGCACTGTGAATGGAAAGCAGAAAGCTTATAATTTAAAAAAAAAATGCTTTAAAAGAAGAAAACTTTTCTGTGTAGTAACTAAATACATCAAATTGTGTGAGACTAAAAGAGGCGGCTAATTATATTATTTATTAGGCGACATTGCGAACCCGCAATTATTCCGAACTGACGGCGGCAGTCTTGGCGTCGCAGCAGCACGTCGAACGATGTAACAGATTGTTTTAATTTTAGAGCGAAGGGAAATAAATTAAGACAAACTTTTGGGGGTAGAGTGAGAGAGGCGGAAGGAGTGTGCCCGTCGACAATCCGAAACGTTTCAATTCGCTCTCTTTGCGAAAACCGCCGACGCCCAGTTCGGAATGTACAAAAGGCGGATTGACATTTCCATTGGATTTCCGGCGGAAGCGGCTGCTGAGGTTTGATGTTATGCATAACAGAAAAGTTGCACTGTGCAATTCACTTCTTGTAACATGTTTCCGACACGATGTTGGGGTAATTGCAATTTGAATAAAGTGTTATTATACTCAGGATGGTGATGCGGTGACATTTAAGGATAAGGATGCTGCTCAAAATAAAAAGCAACTATACTATCGGATGTAGAGAGAGTTCGTATTATAAAATTGCATAAAGTATGAACCTACTGGCGGTGCAAAAAAATTCTCTCAGCAACCCTCCACTTTTGTTGATTAACGTAAAAATACAGCCTACTAGGCACCCCAACCCCTTCTGGGTAAGAATGAGCAATCAAAACAAAGCATTAGATCACCTGCGGTCAAGTGACAATATCAAGAATTGAATTCGATAAGTAGAACACTGTCCAATGCAATTTAAACGTTGTATTCATGTTTATATTAATAAACTGCTTCCATTTATTTTTTTTAAACGAAGAAAATAAGATTGGAACGGTCGATCCAATCACAACTTAAATATATAACTTATTTCTCGCTGGCATTTTACTTTTTTGTTAGCCTGCGCCTCGCCGTTGTTATAACAATTCTGCATCTGATTCCTAGCCGTTGAACGAATCTAAATATTTGTCTAATTAAAAGTTTTCTTTAATGTTTTTCTTAAGAATAGAATGGAAAGAAGCACTTGCTTCCTTCCATGAGTGAGTGATGTTGCTACAGCTTTAGGAATCAAAAGAAGAGTGAAAAGTTGTTGAGCTTTTCGTCTTATTCAGTTATAAGCAAGGCCATCAAGTCGGGTATTTTGATAGCGAGCAGCTCAGCAATTTCTATGGATTTGATTGTTGCAAAGATAGGACAGCTTTAGTCTGGCACGTTTCCTTTTAATATGCAAAATTATATCGGGATATTGTCAACTTCCCAAGCAAAGCCTGCAAATAGTCTAGTAATAAAGGAAAATAATTATTAAATTATTAATTAATAAGATAATAAATTGTAGTGTATATGAGTTTGATAAACAAGCTAAATTTGAGTTTGAAAGTTTTAACTCCTTCCAAATCGAATAAAATCATAAATCATTAGAAAAATTTTTCACTGCGTTTTATCTGGTTATAATAACTAAGTAAAACTCTCTGGAGAAATAAAAGAGAACTCAGTTTGAGGCTATTATATTTACAATATACCCAAACGTTTAGTATCTGTCCGCACGGATGCAGAGAGTTCGTTCCTAGGGGCACAGAACTTTTTGCATGGCCAAACTTGGACATTTATTCGAAAACAAAATTAATGATCTGCAACTTAGTGTTGGAGCCTGTGTAGTGGTATTTGCAAGTGAACATTGCACTGCATTCGATGGAGACCATATCGTTCACGTAAACTATAACCACATAACCACCACAAAATAAAATAACTAAAAGAAAGAAAAAGAAGAAAAGGAATTCCGCGAGGCTACGCGTAAAACGATTCAATTTTTTATTACGTTGCGACACGTGGGTTGGCGAAGAGAAAACTTTTTAGTTTCGCGCTAAGTTCAAGTAGAGCTCGAAATTGGATTAATTAAAGCGAGTTCTATAATGGCGAAGATTTTTTCGCACTTCGTTTGGGTTGTTTCTTACAGCCGAAGGGCGAAGAACCAAGTAAAAAATAAATAGCGAAGAAGAAAGAAAAAAGGAAGACGTCGAGGAAAGTTAAATAAGTTTCGCAAGTGTGCTCTATTGCGTTTGCATTATGCGATCGTAAAATGGGAAATTTAACAACTTCGGTTGTGGAGAGAAGGCCATTATAGCAGTGGTTACGGTTACACTATTGATATACAGAAACTCAATGACTATATGGGGATATTGAGGCATTGAGATGATGAAATCTTAGAGAGTCAATGATCTCATTGTCGTCAATTCTACTTATACTCATGATCTCCATGAAGTTGTAGGTTACATGATTTTATTACTGTCATAAAGTAAAGTACCTAGTGCTTTATTATATCGATGTCATAATCACACCTTTGTTTTACCCAGTTCTTACTCCTATGTCTATTTAATTGGCAATAACAAGAAAAACTTGAAATGTGATATAATTAGGACATCTTATTATTTTAAATTATTCTTGTTATACGTTTCTTTTTTTTTTGCTTGCTTGGGGCTTAGTGACCCTACAAGAGATTCTAAGACTCTTGTCGGGAAAAGATTAGTGACAGTCGTGTCAGAAAGTCATACGCTTGAAATCGCGTTTCCTCGGCTTTTCTTTGCATCATAGACTTGAATATAAAAGAAAAGGTTCAAGTACGAGTAGATTGTACAAGTACCAATTGTACCAGTGCAGTGAGCGCAAACACCACCGAAAGTAAAATAAACCCCAGAAATACCCTCAATCAGAAAACGAAGAAGAAGAGAAAACGCCCTAAAAGTACAGACTAAAAAACAAAAAGAAAAGAAAAAGATTTGCAAAGCAAGTGAAATTCATTGTAGTAATACTTTCATGTCTTGTTATATTCAGCCTATTGCATGTTATCTATATCAATGGAGGAAAGCGGTTTAGAAATCGAGGAAAAACAAACAAGAAATAAATTTATAAAACAAAAAGGTGGGGGAGTAGAAGTCTGCGCAGTAACGACCAATTATCTAACAATAAAATAATTTCTTCTCAAGTTAAACAAATTTTATCTTAATCGCTTCATATTTTAATTTTAATTTCCATCAGAGAATCGTATTGTTTCTTCTTTGAAAATTGCTTATGCCACCGTCGTCGCCAGAAGCGTAAAACGTGCAGTAAACAGAAACGCAAAGTTTTAATTTGAACGTTTGCCTGAAAGGCTTTTTTAAGTTTATATTTTTCCTGTGGCGCTAAAATCGCTAGTGGGTTTTAGTCTTAAACACAATTTGGCCCCAATCGTCTCTCACGGACGATGGACGAACTCCACTCCGTCCAGCCATCTTTTTGTGACTCTTCCCCTCAAGCATTTGTCAGGGCTCATGCATTCAACTTGCCCCAACCACGCAATTCGGCAGACTTTTGCGAACTTGATGATGTCTTCTTTATATTTACTCATGTATTTCATGGTTCACATCCTGGTGTGGTTTACACCGTCCTACTTTTAAACCCCTCCAAATATTTCTCTTTCTAATATTTGAGGTTTCCTCTCCATTGCAAGGGTCAGGGTCCGCGCCTCAGATCCATAACATCTGCATTAGCCCCCATTTTTACTTTTGCACCTTCTCCTACCTTATTTTTGTTTGCAGTCGTTCTATTTCTAACTTTTACTTATGCCTGTTCCGTTTTTGTCCTATTTAAGGACCTTCGTACGAGGGCATGACTGGGTCCGTCACGCTTTCGTAATTTGGCTTATATACCCTAACACAGTAGAGGTCCAAAGTCCGGACGATGATTGTAAAGAAGGAAATTTATTAGGGCGAACCCTAAAGCGCGCACTGTGACCGAGCATTGTACGAAAGTATACTGAACTACATACACACAGCAGCAGCAGTAGCTCAGTAGCTAACATTTAAGCAACTCGCCACACATACACAAACGTCCAACTCCAACTCTCGGCATGCGGAACGAAACGACTACGAACGAAACTATAAACACACTTCATTCCCACATTGCCGCCCGTTTCCCAATGGGAAAAGTGCGCCCTCGTTTTTCACCATGTTGTTTCTCCTGTGCTAAGGTACATGAAATTTTTAAAAAGCAATTAGTTTATGCGCGCACTGAGAGAAACGCCACATATGCTGTCTGCTGTCGGGAGTTAGAGAATTTGCTAAAAGCAAGAGTAGATAAATTGGTTGGCTTGGTTTGGGTGTTATTATTATTGGTGGCGGCTTCGGGCGTTATTAATATTGGCGAGGGACGATAAGTGGGGCAGCACAGGGTATGTGATAAAAAGTTCGGAGCTACTTTATCAATTTTTTCTTTTCTTTTCTGCACGCGCACAAAACAAACACATAAAAATCTTTTACGGACAGCTAATAACGTCATCTTTTCATCGATTCTAGACCTGAAAAAATAGTCGCCTTCATTAAATTGAGTTATTTCACAGTGGTAAATATAACTGGCTGTGACTGGTATGATTTATGTGATTTATGCTATAAGTAATATATATAATATATTAACCTTAAAAGTTAAATCAATGAAGAAAAAATCCGAAATAATAAATTCCATGTTATTCATGCGACAATTTAATTCAATACAATTCGAAGACTTGTTCTCCTCGTCTTGTGATGTCATCCCAATCGAAAGCCATATTTTATCACACAACAACCGGAGAAAAGTTTCCAAAACTTTGTTTGTTATTAAAATGTTGATCGTCTTATTCGTCGGTGCGCGCATATGAATAAAAGAATAAAACCGAAGGCAGTTCTTTATTGAATTGAGGCGGCGAATATGAATACAAGTTTTTCTCCTCATCGTCTGTTTATATATGTATAAGTCTAAATATCTATATATATACCACCTATATATGTAATAAAATTGGTTTGTTTCCAAAGAAGAACGAACGCACCGCTAGTATATTGATTCATAGACGTTTCCTCTCCCCAGGAAAAATTCAAACAATCGCAAACAATAAACTAGTAAAACCATAGATTTTCAATGGTGAAGTTTTTATTATACAAATACAAAAGCTTATATTGTGCGCGTTGGTGGCGGCGGTAGCGGCCTCGGCACCCCCCTAGGGGATGACGATGACTTCATGGATGCCGCAGCCGCAGTCTAAATATAAAGCCGCTTCTGCAAAAATAAGCAACCAGAGAAAGAGAGAGAAAAATAAGAAGAGGATACATGGGATAAAATCAAGCAAAGTTTATCTGTTGCTTTTGCCGCTTCAGGCTGAACGAAGTGGGCGAATTTCGTCAAATTACAAAATGTGCGTCTGACGTTTCAAATTAAAATTAAATATTGGACTTGCTGCCTGTCTGACTGCGTGCTGTTTCTACATGTGCAAATATTAATGGCACAGAATAACCAACCAATGAGAGAAATAGGAATGACTGTTAGAGCACCAGTGGCGGTGGATTCTTTTATTTCGTCTTGTAAATCAACGAAAGAACAACGAACGAGGATAAATGGCAGAGACGCAGACGCGCAGCACGCACGCACGGACAGGAAATGGGAAATGAAATAAAGGGTGAGAGCCTGAGAATGAATACTGCGCGTTGAGTTGCTATCGGCTTCTTCTCTAGCATCTTCGGATAGACGCAGGTGTACCATGTCCGCGCGATTGAGCAATATATCAGAATTCATCCCTTAGATATAAGGTACACGTTCACGATTTATTGCAATCTTTGCGCGGTATAATTTGACAGTGTTATATCCTGCCGCCCCACACATATCTCCGTTTAACGACACATTATATTAATCTTGTTATACCATCGCATCCAGAGCGAGTTCTATAAGAAACTCTCGCGATTGGAAGACGCATGTTTATATTATGATGTATTTTCGCGGTTGACGGGATGCCTCGAGCTCCCGGAACGAGTTAAAATGGCTTGTCGCCCCTTGATTTATTTAGCAGTTCTGTGACTTGCAACAGGGTCTAACGCACGAATCATTCCACATTTATAGAGGCACTTCCCACTCTTTCAACTGAAGATTATCCGACCACCTAGAAAGTAGAAACTTAGTATTTTTAATAATTTTTTTATTAGTTCCGATATGCTTTTATATTACTCCTCTTCGGATTCAATTCGCTAGGGAGGAAAAAAATTCGTGGAGTGGTATACAACACTTAGATAAACTCTAGGGATGCTATGGAGCCAAACTGAAACTCGGGAGACGGCTAATGACCGAGATATGCTGTTTGGTAGTTGATATTGCACGTTATAACTTACTATGAATTCTAAAGACCGAAGAAGGTAGAAAAGGAGAAATACTAAAAGAACTTCAATATGTAATATAAATTTAAAAGCGAGAGATGAACGGCAGAAGGTTGAATTGAATTGTGAACTCATCATGCTTCATTTTTATGGTTTAGTCTTACCCAGGAGTGGCCAACCCAAATGAATTTTGCCGGCCACTTTAGCAATACAATATTAGGTTGCTATCCAGGTATCCTTCGATATTTCAGTCAGTTCTACTTCCACCTAGCTTTACCTAAGCCATCGACTGATAGTAAGTTTATTTAAATTACTCTCGTTTCAAGCATCGTTATTTCTGCCACAAAAGTTTTATTCTTTGCATCACCAGCACAGCACTGCTTACTAACTCCTGCCATTCGTACCCTAGCTACGAAATGAATTGTTGTAGTTTGCAGAGTTGTACGTCGTCGTAGCAGCAGCAGTTCAAAGAGTTAATTAGATATATTAATCACTTTTTATTAGCCGCCTTTCCCCAACAAGCTCGTACTTCTAGTAGTAGGAAGGCGCAATACTACCACCAGATTTCATCTCCCAACTCCGTTCCGCTCCCCAATCTAGAATTGTAATTATGCAGCGCACCAGCAGCAGCAGCACACCAGACTGACGACGCGCTGTCGCCTGCTGCTAGAAGCGAAGAAGAGAAAAGTTCGCCTTGAGCTAAACCGCGAGTAGGGTGTAGAAATCTCGCGCGTTCCAACTCGTATTTGTTCACCTAACTGTGTAATCATTGTAACTGGTGTTCACATCCTATGCGCGAAAGGATTTTATTACGCGACGGTCTTAAGTGTTCAAAAGGCGCGCACTTCGGATAAATCAAAGTGTAACCAGCTTTCCCCACAGAAAAGTTTTAATAGAAATGTTACAATTAATTAACAAGCGAAACGTTTATTTTGAATATTTGATTATATTCTTTACTTTTTTTTCCCTCTCGATGTATGTCAATAATCTCATCTGACAGAGTAATTAAAAGACAATTTAAATTTAAAAGGGTGACATGTGTCGCTTGTCAACTAGACGAAGTGCAATAGAAGCAATCTGAATACAATTATGAAGTAATCAGTCTCGTTGCGGACGAAGCACCACTCATTGTTCGATGGACCTTGTTAACCGCTAACGGCAAAGGGCGGTCATTGCCGTCACCACTACAACCATTGTGTATGACTTCGTTAAACCGGAGTGGCAGCAGCATTGATGCAGCGGTGTGACCATATGCGAATTGATCGAATCTCAAATTGGAAAATGAGGATTTCGCATGTGTTTGAACATTGACTTACTTAACCGCATCCAGGTAGATTAGTTCTAGAAGAGATGGACCAAACATACCTGCAAAACAAAAATGAAACTGAGTTAATATTATACCTATGGAAAGGATTATATAACACCCTCTTCAATTTTCTAACTGAACAGACAATCTATCTATCTATGTACATACATTCATCGCGAAGGCATAGAATAAACAAGCAGAGAACAACGTCCTGCAAATACAAATAATCATCTAGATAATATATCCACCCGAGCAATATTCCGCCCTCATATTTCGAATTTATCGTGCGAGAATGCCAACCGCGCTTCCTTTCGTCTCCTCGTACTCCATCCACATCCACTTTCGTATAGCCGTAATACACCAGGACCAGAATCATCCTTACCACGGTTATTACCACCGTGCTCCATCGTCCAAACTTCCATAACTATAACGGTCAGCACAGAGGACCAGGACCATCTACACTATATTCTCACAACAAGGATGAGAACAGAACAAATGAAGAGAAGCGCTAAACACTCATTGTTTTCCCCCACTATTTTACGGTTAGCTTTCCCGTATTCCTGCTGGCTAAACAATTCCATCTTCGTATTGGCATGCTCCGTCCACATCGCCAGCACACCTAATACTGTTTTTATTAAATTTAGAGCAACACACCAAGTAGTATCCGAGTGGTAACGCCAACCATACTCTGGCAAGTGATGAGAATATTTTATCCCGGCCGCACCTCGCCTCTCATCGCTTGATTTACTCACACCTAATCCTTGATAAGTCCATGGTGAACAAGATTGGATTACGCGAGCAAGTCCGAACTTGATGAAAGAAGTTTTCGCCGGAAAAATAAAAGAAAATTTAATAATAAAACAAATATCTTCCTGGGAAAGCAACAAATATGCATTAATGATTAAGTAAAGTGTATAAAGTTTTTTTTTTAAATGTGAATAGATTGGTATGAATGCAATAAGTAAAGTAGATAGCCGACAGATCTTTGATTGTTTTAGTAAAAGGCATTATTGTATACCAAAGCGTCATAGAGTTGAAAGAAGTAATTTATGTTGAGCCAGAGGCCGTCAACGACTAGCGGTGGCATTGTGGACGGGTGGTTTGTTGCTAGTTCCGC
>JARJDU010035828.1:0-35596 GCA_030264695.1 Lissagria laeviuscula | reverse complement strand
TGCAGGAATAAAATTGAAACTTATACTTATATACATTTTGGTGTGGGACTTCCAAAAATTTTGCTCGATCGAATTTCATGCCATATTTGTACAAGAAATTCGATCGAGTATGACAAGTTATTTTTTATATTGTTACAAATTGTTATCACATGTTACTTATGAATATACAAATAATAAATTATACAAGTCTTTTCTTATTACTAAACTTCTCGAATATATCTTTCGTTGCTTGCTGCTACTGTTAATAAGTCCCTGCAGACTGCAGACTGCAGTACTATCCCGTGTTATTCCTGTTGAAGTTGTGCATTGTTTCAAACTGGATCATGACGACGCTTGGAGCTATTCGAAGAAGACCATTTTCGATATCGTGGTGCTCTCTAATGATACCACGCCGCCGTTATAAATAAATTATACAAGTCTATTTTCTTATTTCTAAACCCTATATCCCACGTTGTTTGCTGCTCCTGGCAAGACCTGCGTTATCTGTTGGTCGTCCACTGTCGCTGATGCTCAATCTCCCAGGGAGTGTTGATCCGCCGACATTTTGATCTGCTGACCATTTCCTCAATCCTGCTGATTAATCCCATGTCGAGTTATTGCAGCGATGGTTGTTGTCGATTTCTTGAAGTGTGCTGAATTCCATTGGAATATCTCGCCGACATTATTACTCTAAAACAAACAGGACACATCTTAGAACACCCAAGCAGATAACATTCAACAATATTACATACCATAGTATAAGATGATAATGTTATCATTGTTTGGCACTTTAATTCACCTGGAAATGAAACAAACATGTTAGAACTTGCACCACAAAATAAATAATTTTAATAATAAAACGATTTCTTTTAACTCAGTTACCTAAAAATACTTTTTGGCTGCGTAGACCTTTGGAAACTATTCGATGGTCATCAAGTAAATAAAAATTAATTTAATAACTATATTTAATTATTTGAACTAATATATTAATCCATACTATCTACCAGAATTGTTTTCACAAGAACTGAATCCAAGTGACTTTTTTCTAGACTTTTTTGAACCGATTTCTACGTGGTTTAATTATTCAGAGAATGCAGCTCAAATCAACAATCTAGTTTTTTCTTCTTTTTTTTTTTGGAATCCGAACACCATGTGACTTGTAAACGTGCCTTATTAATCATGGAACCTAGAGGTGTCTTTAGTGTATATTCCATTTATTATTAAGGTATTACTGCTTTTAGTTATCTGAAGGCGATGGTCATTGCCGAGGTATTATCTAAAATTGCAGAGATAATTAGAATGTCTTATAATGATATGTGTTATAATTATAATTATTATTATTCCGAATTTACTATTAATTCAATGGTTGATTGTGTGATGTGTGGAAGTTGAGTGGAAAAAACTCTCTTTTGCAAATCATTTGACTAAATTCTTGGAAAAAGTAAAAAAAATGGGGTTCGGTGTATAGTTCCTGATATTTCCAGTTAATTTCCCAGGTGATTTTCTTATTTGCTAGCTGCAATTTAGATATTACTACGATATGTAAAATCATCGAATATTTGTGTGGTATAATAAGAAACACTACTAGAAACACACCTGATATGAAATAACTTTTAATCACAAACACTAATCACCGTTAATTTGCACAAATTCGAGAATATAATCAATATAAGGCGAACTGACGTTTAAGAACGTGGTTTTCACCATTTCAACGACGAACACGAACTAATGTTGTAGAAGACACAATTGCCATACAAAGTTATCTTATCTTGATAAGAATAGGTGCAATACATAAACAATGTCAGCGTCGTAATTGTATGTATGTTGTTGTTGTTGTAACGACGTGCAAGTACGGAAGAACTCGAATTAGTCGAAAAGACTTTTAGAGGTGTAGTCCACATAGACTATTTAACAGTAAACAGCAATTCTAATAATTAATTTCTTAATTATATTCGGAACTAGTGAAGTTTCGAAACCAAAATCAACCTGTTTCCTATTCCCATGATATGGTACCCAACCTTACAAAGTTATTTAGCTTTTACTAGATTATCGATTGTAAATCATGTTAACATGGATTTGCGATTAAATTTCTATATAAACATTTAGTTTTGCATAAATCATGCTAAATATCCTTCAGAATGTTATGGTGTATAAAAGTTTCATAAACTTTTTTAAACAGGGTTGGCCTATTTGTTTCGATCGCCAATTGTCCTGCTCCTAGAAGATATAAACCCAAAAAAGAATTGAGGGGTATGCATGTATGCCGTTGTACCCTAGTGACGAAAGTCTACACTAAAATTGCAAGCATTGTTTGTAAACAGGTGGCGAAATGACTAAAAATATGACTATTTTGCACTTCAACTGAACTTGCATTTCGTTAATAAATCATTAAATTTAATGTTCCCAATATCATTATGAATATTTGATGATGAACATCCAATGACAATAAAAAATTTTGAAGCGGTGCGATAAGTTAACCTAAATTATGGTGGTATCTGTTTTCAGTTTTAAATAATTGCCTAAATGAGAAATATATAACTATTTAAATAATTTAGTCAATATGTTTCCTACCAATCATAAAACAGTGTTTGTATTAGACCATACACCTTATTTTGGCATAGCATGTGAGGCTCCAATTGATTTCGACTTCATCAAGTCTCGAAGCCCAACAATGATGTCAATCAAGCCAATTTCTAAATCATTATGGACATGCAGTGTGGAATCAGCTATAGAATATTGTAGAATTGTATGGGATCTATTTCCTACAGGGAAAATGGTATCTAAAATAATATCAAATCATTTCTTTTCATTTTGTTTAAATGCTTTATATTATGTGATAATAATAGTTATATGTTTTGTAGGTAAGGTTTATAGCAAGTGATTCAGCTCCTCATATTCTTAACAACTGGAATAGTTCACAACAATCAATTAGTTTTGTAAGTAATTACATTATTGATAGTACCTGTTGGAAACTATTGATAAATTTGATAGGAATCTATATAATTTTTTTCTTTATAAGATAATGAATGGTATGACACAATTAAGTGTACCTCCACCTACAAGAAGTGCAAACATGCCTGAGCATACAGTCATACATGGTTTACGAACTGCTATTGCAGCTTTGAGTGTATGCACAGAAGTACAGTGGGAAAAATTTGCCAGCATGTCAGGAAGAATCAGCCCGAAATTCGTAAATCGCGGTCGAGTTGTATGTATTACTTCAGCAAGAGATGATGAGAGCATGAAGCGATTAGAAGAGATCTTCCATAATGTTTTGCATCAACAAAACCAGCTGTGTCACAGTGGCCAGGCAGAAGAAGAATGCTCATTGCCAATCGATTATTGCCATCTTGTTATTATCAATACATATCCTATCAGCATTGAGTCCCAAGTTAGCAATCATGCACCTAGACATGTTAGTAAGTTTTTGATATTAAAGATAAATTGATTTCAACAATCACAAAGTATGTGTAAAATTAGAAGTGAAACTAGTAGCTTGTTATGTTATTTTAAACTTGTTTTATATAATTTTCAGTTATCAAACATTCTGACCACTGAAGTACATTCCATCAAAGCACCATTTATCTCAAATAAGCTGTCCTCATTGATTTTGGAGCACTACGATCTCGCCAGTACTACCGTAACTGGCATTCCAATGAAAGAAGAGCAAAATGCCTCTTCGTCGGCCAACTACGACGTGGAGATATATCATGGAAGTTCAGCGCACACTTCTATTCTGAAAGGAAATGCTGCTGATACAGCTGCAATTCGAACAATCAAAGAAGGTCTCGAATATGAAACTGTATGTAAATGTAATTTTTATTTTCTAACATAGGATATCGATTTCTTGTGTTTTTTTATAGGTAACACTGAAATGGTGCACCCCTCGTAGTTGCAGTGCAGCTGAAATGCAAAACTGTACTGCAATGCATCGTATAACACCTGTAGACGTGAATTCTCGGCCCTCTCTTTGTCTTATAAATTTCTTGCTGAATGGAAGGTCCGTTATGCTGGAAATGGCTAAAAAATCCGGTGGGAAAATTACTAGTCATTTGCTGGCTGCCCATGGAGGGGAAATCTTCATTCACACTCTATCAACAGCTCGTTCTGTATTAGAAGATCCACCATCCATATCGGAAGGATGCGGGGGAAGGGTTACCGACTACAGGATTCCTGATTTTGGCTCGTTGATTAAACAGAATCGCTTGTTTCCTCTTAAGCCTGGCGTATACAAAGATCCTACCTTTAAGATGAAGCAGCGTTTGGAGAGACATACTAAATATTGGCCCATGACTATTAGTTCAACTTTAATATTTAATTTGAAGGCTGTAAGTGTTACAAAATGTAATAATGATGAGCTCTTACTATAATGCTGTTTTGCTTTTTCTTCAGTACATTGATCCATTGCCGGCTCTTATAACCGAAGAAAAGATTACGGACGAAGAGGTCAACAAATGCAAACAGGTGATTTATAATATCATTGGGTTGGAGTCCAAACATGAATCCTTGCATTTGACGAATGTTGGTCAGAAATTTAAAGGCCAGAAACGCGAGGAACAGTATAAGTGCATCTGGAAAGAATTGGAAACACTTATAAAGAAAAATCTGCATACGGATCAACATAAATTAGTCTATGCATGTCTTCTCGAATGTCATAAATTTAACGATTCCAATTCGGATCGTGTCGATTTAGAGCAAGCTATCAGAGAGCTTGATTATTATGAACACGATGGTCATCAACGAGCGTCAGTTATTCGGGCCACGACAGATTCTCCCATGTCTCCCCCGCCGTTGTCAAGCATAACAAATTCGTCTAGAACTACACAGGCACGAAATGAGAATTACACTCCCGCAACACTTTTAGAATTATATGTCACATCACAGGAGAATAAAATAACGCGTACAGATTTTGCTGGTAGGCAGGATGGGTCACTGTTTGCTAAATTGTATACTAACTTGAAGCCGGAAGATGAAAGACCTGCTAAAAGCGAGGGGAGCATCGTTATTGATTGATTACAGCCGCATTATAATTCTATATTCTTAATTTATATAGATAGTTAGATTTTCATCGATTTAATGAGTTCATAAATAATTTGTAATAACATACATTATTTCCATTTGTACCAGTTAATAAACAGAGGAAAGAATAACTGGTTTCATCAAAGTATTATCTTCAATCATAATACAAACTTCCATTTTTGAAACCTGTCCATGTACTTATTTCAGATTACGAAATGCACAACAAATTTAGTTATTTCGCAATGGCAAGTTATACCCTCAGTTACTTCTTAACCAAACGAACATTAACTGCAAACTGTCTGCACTTAGCGGCGAGTTCGTCGTGCACTAAGCTAAAGCACATTGCCACGACGACGAGTCCAAGAAAAAGATAAGCGCAACAAGCATAAAGCTGCATCTGCGCGTTCATTTCCGGGTTCTGCGGGAGGCGGTCGCCTAGCCCGATGGTGGTGAGCGCGATGAAGCAGAAATAGGCAGCATCGAGGAATGTCCAGCCACTCGTCGTGGCAAAAACAAATGCACCCAGGCACACATATCCGGCGAAGATGAGCAACACGATCGTGGCAGGCACTGATGGGGAGCGTCGCAGTGGCCGTGATGCTGGACTGCCGAGCGAGTCGGCTGCCTCCTGCTGTCGGCAGATTAACGGAACGCGGGATGGCGTATCATGTGCACACATTCTGAAATATTACCATAATAAAGAACCATGTACAAAGCTGAATTACATATTACTCTATTATTACCCGTGCTCTTGTTCATTGTCCTCCTCGTCCTCTTCAATATCCGCTGTTCCTGTAAGAAATCCAATGGCATTCCTCGTTGGCGTCGAGTGGGCCGAATGTGTGGGACATAATTGTGGATCAGCGAGCATCTGACGCACTTGCATTTGACGACATCGTCCTCTTGCATGCGACGTTCGCACTGTCGCCAAAATTGTCTTCTTCGGCAACTCTAGATGGTCCGTCGTGTATTCCATCATGTGCTTGTTGTTATGGCAATTATTCTGCTGCGCCGATGTTATTTGAATGGCAGCACAATCTGGAACAGAAGAGTAAGTAGCCATGTTGAATAGCTGACTTCAATGAGCGCAATTGGCAAGATAATTGGCAAAGTTGCAGGATTGCCGACGGCAATTTACCAACCATCGTGGTGACTCTTGCAGGTGTGATTGTAGGTCGACATCGTTCCCGTGTTTGCTTTGTGATAGCCCACAACCGAGTGGGAATGCGACGACTTTGGCACTTTGTGTTTGCAACATAGTTTGGAATAGATGCGCCTGCAGCCTCCGGCGAGGAGTGATCCCAATGCGGAAAGCAAGACGAGCATTAATGGTACGCCGACTAGAGCGTAGAATATCGCTGCTATTTTTCCTAATGCTGTGCGAGGTGAAAGTTTTCCATATCCTGGAAAACGCCGCATTTTTATAGTAGGTATTTTTATGAAGTGAACAACAATAGATGAAATCACAAACCTATGGTGGTCAATAACGTAAGTGAATAAAGAAGGGCGCCGCCGAAAGTCCACTGCGTCGCGACGCCGTTCGTAGAGCTTGATTTGCCGGACTCGACAACCGCTCTTTCGAATCGCTTCAATTGCTCGGTGACCAGTTTCGTCCAATTCTTCTCGTACAAAACGTTCAGGCGTTCTGAAACAATTACACTCATTAATATTGCGGAAGTGGTACAGTCAGATCTGACAATTAATCAAAGGATTAGAGTTTAATTTAATTACGAAATATGAGTTCAATTCGCTTTTAATGTTGAGAAATGGGGATATATGTGACTGTGCATGAAAGTGATTTAATGTTAGAAATGTCCACACATTCCACTCTAGTTGACTATACTTGAGAATTCGGAGTCTAGCTATATTATCTTCTAGCAATCCAATTAGTTTTAAATTGTATTCACGTTTTTTCTTCTTCTTGCATTTTATAGTATATATAGCTACCCAATTAGAAAGACAGTTGTCTTTGCTTTGGAATAGAGTCGGAAAGCTCAATAATGAATGTCTGACGGAGTTGTCAGTTCATTGCAAAGAAACCCCATTAATGCTATTCTGGACTGAAGAAATTATTAAGTTGTTTTTGCAATTAACTTGACTCTCGAGTTTTGCTGACAACCAATTGGATTTGTCTGCTACAGCGCATTATATGACGGTAATTTGTAAAGCAACAATCAAACTCTTCGGGAATCAAGCCGAAAGTAAGCTGCTTTTCACAATAGGACACTAAATTTGCTAATAAAGTACTAACGAGCTAGATTAAAAGTATAAACAAGATACATACGGAGTGCATAAAGCGTTTTCTGCGCTTGATTGTTGTGGTAAAACTTTCTTCATCCGCAGGAAATGCAAGCATCGACCGACGTGCATCGCATGAATTAATTATCAGTTCTGCTTTTCTCCGGCTAGTTTCCTAATAGATTTGTTATTTAATTTAGTAAGAATGCCGATTTCCATTTTTGCATCTAATTAGTATACAAAAGTTAATTTTTTAATCAGTCCATAAAACAATTCGCTCGCGCAATTCGAAGTGCAAATTGCAATAAAGAAGGCGGCGGCCAGAAGGAATCTCGTTAAACAGATTGTCTTCGGGCAAGCGCTCGGACGGTAGCGCAAAACTTCGCCGGTCTTTGTTAATTGTTAATTAGGCGAGGTATGAAAATTAATCGGGCTCATTTGCTTCCAATTACTCGACTCCTCAGTAGTTGAATATTGTTGACTTGTCTTGGAGACGCGCAGCGGCCCGTTGGGAAATCTTATTTCGATGGCCTGAAGACGAAAAGAGCGAAGAGGACTCGAAATGGGCGAAAGGCGTATCGCGACCGATCTTGGCACATCTTCGGAGAGGCTATTAGTTCACCCTTTAAGCCATTTTGCTGCGGAAGATACCGTCGGATGGATCGAGGGCACAAAAATATGACGCGCTGGAGGCGGATTTTAAATACTGAGGGCTTTTACGGTTACGGTGGGTTTAATTTGTTACTGCAATTTGGTACAAACGTTTGATAGGATTTCTTAGAGGGTTGGTGTCGTTGTATATTTAGAGTTTTAAGCAAGTTATATTGGCACGAAAGTAGTTTGATTAAGTTATTAAAAGTTAATTTGCTAAGCATTGTATCTGTCGCGATATATTTTGCTATAATAACTTTTGCAATTAGTTTCATAATTAATTCAAACTTAGTTCATTATGAAGCCATTTAAATCGACCCTCTGATGATGTTTTTGTAATAATAACATTTCTCGTTTGCATGGTCAAATGGGTACAAAGTCCAATGCAGTTCTTCTAACGGCAAAATGCTCAAAGAAAGCAAGCGCGAAATCGAATTACGAATATATCAACGAAGAAAAGAATGTAATAGAAGAAAAAGGAAAAGATCGAAAAAACACACGACACAAGAAGTACCGGGAGAAGCAAAAGGATGAATGAATGATCGATGACTGACATATAGGATCGGATTTGTTGGATTTCACGGATTTATGTTTAGTTTTTCCGCTGTGCGCCGTTTCATCTTTTCATCTTTACATGTTTTTACCGCACTTTCAATATTCTCTCGGATTTGCTGATTTTCCATTTACAGATTTTCCTCACACTCGTTGCTTTCGGTTTCGACTTTTGTTCTCGCTTTATTATTCGGTTTCCTCGATTTCCTTGGGAATAAATAAAAAGATTTAGCAACATCTGGAGTCTTGTACTCAGTTTGATTGATACGATTTAATGTTATTCCTATATTGCTGAGTGGAGTTCCTTTTGCAGATGTCAAAGTTTTCTATTTGCGACACTTGTTTCTAGTATATAGAAAAAAAGTTTGTTTCTACGTTTACGTATTTAAGAAGAAAGTAAGTGGAATATATAAATTATATAAAAACTATTAAATATTGGCAGAGTTATGTCGATACACAAAGGAATAGAATTTAATAACGACATTCCTTGTGTAATCTTTGTAAGTTTGCTATTTTCCCATATCCTGCTCGGACAGCGACGAGCAATATGAAAATCTACCTACGCCCATCTGTGCTATTTCCGAGTCGATTTAATATAATCTCCTTTAATCAAACGCTCTTCAATACATGGATGTAATAAATACAGTCGATTCCGTTTAATTGGAATCGGTGCTTATCTGGAATAAATTCTGGAGGAAACTTAGTAAATAGCGCAAATTTATTTCGCATTTTCGTGATAATATTCCATGATTACACGGGCTAGATTGTATTTAATTACAGAATTATTTCATCTCAATTTAACCAGACCATGGAACCCATAGCCTCTAATTTTAAAACTTCAATTCTTGTTGAAATTATCTTATTTCGGCGCGTTTTAACTTTGTTTCGAGTATCTGCTTTCCCGGAGCGAAAAAATGTACAGCACTGGAATTGAAGCGACAATGGCAGGATTGCAACGCGTTTGAGGCTAGAAGCGGGACAACGAGATGGTAACTGTGGCTTGAGTAAGCAAATAGCAGCTCCCCATAGCCCGTAAATAATGCTTGACGCGTAAAAACGCGCGGGTTACGTATTGTCAGATGTAAGGCGACCTCAAAATGCGAGCTAACCCGCGTTTTAGGTTTCGGGAGTTTTGTTCAACGCGCTTTCAAAAAAGTGCAACGAGAATAAAAACAGAAATATAAAGCAGATGCACAATAAACGAGAACGTGTCGAATGAATGCTAACCTATGTCATTGCCAGCGCCAAACCCGGGTTTGTAGCAATGCGTCTGAGCCAGTGTCCCTAAAATACCCGTAATTGATTGGTGACAGTTGCCCGAGAACGAGAAACTTGGAATCATGGCCAAGGTTCTCGTTCTTGTTTTCGTTCTCGTTCTCAGAAGCTTGTTGTAAATGCCAGCATATATCTATAGTTTTAAGTTTTCCGTTCTCGGTCCCGCTCTCGGGCTGTTGTGCAGCCGCCTTTAGATGCGCGTCATGTGAACGATATCTATGGCATTTTTTTTGTGGATTTCAGTTGAAATTACCCAACATACGTTGCACACCCATAAATAAATTATCTATCTATTTTAGTTATCATAACCAAAATAATATCAGACCATTTATTTTACTAAATCTATAACACCAAATTTTGTTTTCCTTTAACAAAGATATACATACTTTTATGATACCAAAATTTTGAGAAGAGATTTGCAAATGTAATTTGTATAGAGTATAGATTTTCTTCAACCAAAACGTCTCCGAACAAAGCAAAATTTCCAAAAATAACATAAATATGCATGCAATTTCTTGCTTCATTCGTTCCAATGTCCTTTTTGCTTTTCGGTTCTCTGATTGTACAGCCGTTCCGTTCCTTCCACTTCTCATTTAAATATTTCGAATGAACAAACAGTTTAAGTTGTTTCTTTACTTGTGCCCATGAAACATCAATATTCACATAGATTTTGAAAAACAATGAAAATTTATATGATATAATGATTATAATATATCGCAACAACGCAACAATGTGCATCCCAACTCAATTCGACCCTGGAGTAGTGAAGGAATCCTGTTATCCGTATTAAATCGTCATAATACGATGCGCCTCGCAACCGTATTCATGAAAGCAAGCAACGACTTCATCCCTAATCTAATGCGGTATCTTTGTCGCCCGAGCAGGAATTATTTGCCAACGACGTGCTGATCTGAATGGATGAATGCTTTCACCCATGCCCGGCAAGTTTTAATGCGATGCCTGTGACATCGCCATGCATGACGTATTAATAATGTCAAAGTGTAAAGTGTAAACTGTTAACGAATTGTTTGCTCGCCTGCGGGCGTGGCGGGATGATAATAATGAAATATGATGATGCCAACATGTATAATCTATTTTCTATTCATCGCCAGTTTGGCTTTTCTGGAGTTTCGACGTGATCTGCATGTATTTAATGTTTTAAGCAACATATAGAATTCTGTAATGTATTTGTTGCCAGCGTTGTAAAAAGCGAAGAAAATAATTCGATTTCACTGTTAATATGGCAAGTGATAAATGGAAATGAAGGGTGTCATAACGAAAGTCGCTTGCCGTGACTTCTTTTCAATCAGCGTTGCTCCAATCGCGCGGTTGCTTTAATTATTGCTACCATCATCGCAAGCAGAGTCGTCGGCGTGATAATAATTAATTACCTCCAGTAGCAAGTCTTCGCCATCTCGACGTCAGCATAGCGAGTAGAGCGAAAACATATTTTTGAATTAAGAAGCAAAACAATTAAGTGCCGTTTAGATAACATAATACAAGAATTATTTGATAAACGATCGACTTGCACGTAAAGTTGTTGTTGAATTAAATAGTGTATAAGAATACTTTCTATGTTAATATATTGTTACTCTTACAAGAGGCAGAAGGGTAGCAGTTTGTTGGTAAGGGTAGATGTGAAAATGAAGAACACTTCGAGAGTATACTATTTTTATTGTGCAAAAAAAAAACAACACGCAATGAAATGAAACGAAACGAAGCGAAAGCAAAGAAATAAAAGCAAAGACAAGTGGCGCGAAATAAAAAATTGCGCGCCGAGTACACATTTCAGATGTTTTGCTTGGGGTGGCACAGCCGGAGCCATCAAACGCCCTTAAAACATCACAGATACTTTATGTTATCCAACATATTACACACATATCTTAATGCTTTTCATGCAAAGTAGCAGTGCTTGCGTGAAAAGCATGAACGCAAGAAAAATTATTTCGCACTTTTCCCCACACAGAAATGGCATTTTCATTGATGCAAAACCATCAGTTTCAAGAGTGGCAAATCGCGCCTTTGCAATATTTCAATAGGTACCGTACCTGCCTCACGAAACAGACGCTTCAGATAAATTTTTTTTCTTCAAATTTTGGCCTAAAGAACTAGGAAGTATTAAGCTTCTTTTTTTCTATTAGAAGTAATGCCGAGAAAAAATGCACAATCTCAGGAAATTTGTGTATCGATAGCGTAAGCTATGCAAAAATGGGGTAAAATAGAGTGCGCCGAGGAAAGAAATAAGAAAGCGCACAATGAAACACGGTGGGATGCGTGGAGCACATTGAAGAAAATAAGAAGAAAAGCGGTGCGTCGAAAAATAAATTCAGTTTTGAATAGGCGGAAAATGCGGTGGAGCTCCTGGGAGGTGGAAAAGGTGGAAATCCGATCTGGTTTTGTGCGCGTTGGCAGAGAATCTTATGCAGAAACGCTTCGAGCATGTTATACATATGTATCGAATCGTTCTATTTGGTTTGCGGATATGTGTCGGGATGCTGAATGCGAAAATGAACACAAATGCGGATGAACACTTTATACAGGTAATGCTCGTTGATATATATTTATATATGTATATTCAAAAAAGCAGCAGAATTTATTTGTATATTTAATGTAGGTATTAATTAAAATATAATTTCAGTTTCGGATCAAGTAAAAAAACTTGAACGAAATAAGTCCTCGACGCAACCATCCGAAGAAGATGTACAAAAACGAAAGCAACGCAAAAACGTGAAGAGGCAGACGCACAGATAATGACAAATGCCAGCCGAGTGCTTTGAGTAACTACGAGGGATAACAAATGAAGCGCGACCGCTGCTCCCGTTGCCGCCGCCAGCGCTCACAAAAACAATAAAGAATTTTCGTTAATTTACTCTTTGTTCATTTCGCTGCCGCATGCGTTGGATTAGGAAGCTGGATCGAAGGAAAACGCTTCTACAACTGCGAATGGCGAGTACCATCAGACGACAAGACGCTAGACGCGCGAAATTAGCAAAAAATTCTGCCTAAATTTGTTAAAACCTAACGTGGGTGCAAAAAATGAACGTCGCGTTAACCAATTAGACTGCGAACGAACAGCTTGTCGTAATTATTTTATCTAACTGATTATTTTTTATAACGTACGAATGCAATTTTTTTTGCCGATATTATGATGAGGGTAACTGTATCGATTGGCAACACCCATTATACGCATGAGAACGTCAACGAATAAATGTTAAGCCGACGGAGACTGAGCTTAAGCTGAAATTACAATTTTCCCGATGCTGTCGACCGGCAAACCAGATGAAAAACAATCCTTCCAGCGGCTACCGGACTGCTAACCGGCAAATCCCGTATATCATCTAAATCATGCCGATCGAAAGACTCGCATCGCAAATCTCGCCAACTCTCTGACTAGTATCAGTCCATCGGGATTGAAATTAGATTGAAATTAGGTCTGGAGCGGATACATGGCTGCGCTGCCACGAAATGCGAAAATAACAGCACTCCACCCTATACGCAAATTGAAGCAAATGCCGAAATGAAAATAAACACGAGTGCGTTGCATCTGCGTTGAGGACCAAAATAAAAAACAACAACCGCACATCATACATTCCCAAATATCAATCACGAGTCAATAGCAATATCAAAATAACGCAACATGATATGTTTATTTTGTATTTCGTCAAATGCATTTGTACAATAATAATAATAACATCAACAAGAAGTATGAATGAAATTTATGACACCTTAAAGCCATGCCAGCCATACATATTAATCTCGGTTTAAGATGCTGTTGAAGTTTAAGCACGACGAATGTTGGGCAAACTTCGACGCTGTCGTGCTAAAGCGAAATAATTTATGAAAGCCCGAGGGATGGAGGGCAAGTTACATGTGTATAGATAATTTATTTTTCAGCTGGGAATTGTTAAGAATTACGGTTGCAACGCGACTGCGGACTGAAAGCGTAATGAAAGATGAAGAGTCGAGGAACTCGAGAAGTCGGAACATGTCGTGCATGCACTATTGTTTCCACAAACTGCTGGTAAATGATAGAATGTTAATGTCATGCGAATGTTATGCAGCAGGCGCTTGCTGCGTGGGTGAATGGGTGGTGTTATTGGTTCGTGATGTTAAATGTAAATACAGAAGGCCAATAATTGCGCACATGTTGCTTGAATAAGAAGAAATGATATCTCATTAAGGATGTATACGCTATGATGAGGGTATCGTCAATAGGATGGGTAGAATATGTCTCGAGCAGCGGACATTTTCGAATTTGTCGACATATTAGCAGGGATCAATCATTATGTGTTGAAATGCGAGCCGACGGTAATTGCAACCACGCCAGTAATACTCATTAGTTGGTTTTAGGGCGTTATACAAACATGTGAATGGTTCGATACCGATAGGCATTTGATTGGGGGGACATGACACTGATGCTAAACTCATATGCCAGCATGTACTGTTATTGTATACTGATTTGTGTTTCGACCACCTTTGGTCCTAATTGAAGTTGATCGATTGTACTTTAATATGATAATTGCAGTGCAACAATGTCTGTTTAGTGCTTATATTTGGCAAATGCAATTTTTGAAAACTTGATATTATTTGATTACAATAATATACGGATGCAATGTCTTCGAAATAAATCATTGTAGCAAAAGATGCGTATTGAAATAAATTTCATCTTCTAGGAACGTGATGTGAGCGACGGGGAATCAGATATCGTTCGGTTTATTAGAGCAACTAATGCCAACACTACATCCTGCTAGCATCAACTAACAGGCGTATTTTCCTCAATCTCGGTACAAATGCGCGTTTCCGCATGCTTTGGTTTCATTGGAAGTGCAGTTTACTGCAGATAAAGATAAGCAAGAAATTGCAATACTATCAAGTAACAAGGTGGTGCCATATAGATGCCGTAGTCAGGATTGTATACTTTCCTCTTTGAAGTTTTTAAAAAGGCTAGATAAGGCCTGAGCAAATAGAGAACCAGAACTTTATAAATTATCATTAAATGCAAAAACATTACTGTTTGTCCAATATGGTATATTGGCGCATAAAAAGAATTTTAAGGAAAAAAAAAAGGTATCCCCTAAGTGAACCGACAATTAAAAGATAAACGCAGCCCTGCGCTAGGTATTAATAAAGAAAGCTTAAATAACATCCGATACCGACATCTCCGTAGATCTTCAGCTACAAGTGGAATGCTTTTAACAACATGAGCAAAGTCTTCAGATGCCACTTTTTGACAATCGACACCGAGTTAAGCCATCTAGGGTGATATGTATTTCCAGTTTTATTTTATGGTATGGAATCGTGGACACTTACGGAAGCTACCAGTGGTGGATTTATGCACAGGCGCAGGAGACGCGCGACTGAAGCTTCTCAAGCCAGAGGAAACCCCAAATTTCGGAAGTGGCTGCGAAGCCTTTTTCGCCTAGATCTGATTTTATGCCTCGGGTTCCTTTAAAAAAAGCCTTAAACTCAATATGCGCTTAGGGTTCCGTCTGTTCTCAAATCTGGTGAAAACAGCGCGCGCATGGGGCCTTTCAAGTCAGAAGAGCCTCAAAATTCCAGAAGTGGTAGCAAAGGCTTCTTTACCTCAATCTGATTTTGCGCCTAGGGCCCCTTACAAAGAGCCTCAAACTCAATAAGCGCTTAGGGTTCCGTCTGCTCTAAATTCGCCGCACTGGTGAAAAAAGCGCACGCATGAGGCCTTTCAAGCCAGAGAAACCTCAAAATTCCAGAAGTGGTAGCAAAGGCTCCTTTACCTCAATCTGATTTTGCGCCTCGGGCTAATTACAAAGAGCGTCAAACTCATTGTACGCTTAGGGCTCTGTTAGCTCTAAATCCACCGCTGGGGGCAACAAGTCAGAAGTTGGAAGCTTCCGACATTAAAGACAAATTGTATTGACAAACAAGCCTGAGATTTATCACACAATACACTACTTCTTGACACAGAATAAGCAAAATTGACTGTATATATATATATATATATATAGAAATAAATAAATATATAACTTCACAACTCCAAATGTAGCACTCAATTAAGAAAACATTTTTCCAAAAGTTCCACTTCTAAGGATATCCTTCTATCATTATTATTATATCCGAAAATATATCTTGAAACGCGCGTAGACATTCAAATATTTAATTCCTTATGTTTAAGATTACTTTCGTCTGTTTGTTTGGTAGCAACTCCTGTTTACATGTTTGCAGAAACCTTCAGGCGCACAGCGCAAAGATAAACCTAATACTTATGTATGTACTCGTACCTAATTCCAAACATTTCGTGTTTTCTGCCACGGGTATATACAGCGTCTAAAAAATGATACGAAAAGAAGTTGCTTGAATTAGCTCGGCGCGGAAATGAAAAATGTAGATTTCTAATAGAACATGAAATATAAATTAAGGGCAAACCGACGTACGCACGCCAAAGAATTTCGCTATACGATCCAGCACTAACTTTCAGCGCAGATAACCGAATGCGCTGGGATAATTCAAGGCTCAGGAATAAATTAGGCGCGCACAAAGTACAACTTGAGGACATCGTCAGTCGAAACGAGGCTAAATAAGCAAGGATATAAATGTCTAAGCAGATTACATATTGCACAAGATTACTTCTTACTTTTTGCCTTTGAGTTTATTTATGTGACTTATTTATTTCTGAAGGATAGCAGCAATCACTCGAACCTGCGCGATAAAAAAATTCGCCGTAAAATTGAAAATAATTAAGTTAGCGTTGCGGATCATAAAAAGGAAGTGGCTTATACAAATTCATCGATGTGAAGGATTTCGATTGATATCACATCATTCTTCTTCCCGAGTCTGGCAATTCAAAGTCAATATCGCAAGCTTTCAATCATGCCAATTAAATCCCCGGAGCATCTGCTATCCGTCGCTGCAATTGCAGTAGCAATCGCATTTTATCGCCGTTGAAACTTTGTGACAATTTTCAGTATCTGCGCACTACTATCCAAAGCAGTAAATATCAATCCTCGTTATTCATGCGAAGACGCTCGACAATTGCGAAAATATTTATGTTAATATTCAGCTAGCGGCGCGCGATTGGATGCCTCTAGTTCGATTTAATATTTATTGCAAATACAGCCGACATCCCAATGGGTGTCCCTCGATGCGATGGCGTCGACGCCATCGCCACCGTCACCACTACTATCTCTGGTCGAGAGGAAATACATTGGGTGTATTCATGCTTTATGCTGCGATATTAAACGGTTATACGGGCGTACGAGGTGCGGTGGCAATGGTCGCATGTATATTGAATAGTGGCATCAGGGCATTGTCCTTGTCGTAATTTCCTATTGCTTCAATCGATGTCGAATCGACCGCTTCGGCGCTCGCTTTGCCGAGGACGAAGAAGAAAAAACGATCGCGCGGGAATAATGCTTCTTGGAACGTATTTTCCAGCAGCCAGCTACCATCGCGATCGCGCTCTATAATTTGATTAACAATGTGTGCATTCCAATATCAACGCGCGAGCTGTCTCCATGCGGCTGATTATTCCATCACTTTTTCGCTTGCTTATCCAGTTAAGCGCCTATTATACTCTTCGATGTCCGACAGATGCGATCGTTTGCGTATCATCATCATCGCTTGTTTGACGATGATTAATGGTGCAATAATTTTGCACTTGAGTTTTATTCCGATGTGAGCGATACTTTTTTTTTTCGTTGAGAATCCGGGAATTCAAAAAGATTTTTTCATTCCGGATTGAATTTACCTTGAAAAAGTGCTTGTAATATTGATATCATAATTTAACTATCACTTATTCGATAATTCACATAGAATGAAATCTGTAAAAAAATTCATAATTTTACCACAGTTGGAAAAGTAACATCTGCTCAACAAATTTGATCAAGTTTTCACATTCACGACTGCAACTACCAATAGTTCCCGTTTCAAGTAGCAGCGAAATTCTTTTTAATTAAAACTTACAAACAAAGTATTCCAATACAATTCGTGTCGTTGCTTAACACTTTCATTTCAAACATTGGGACTCCGTACGAATGTTGATCAAACTTTAGCATTCATTTCTTCAGTATAACGCTGTCCCACCTATGCTCGAACGTTTTCTTCGACGCTCTGTAACAGCAAGTCTCTGCTTTTCATTATATTTGCCAACTGCTCGTGTACTTTATTGTCATTTGCTGTGCTGTAGGCGTTTATTTCGTAGCTTTAAAGTTTTACTTCGGCTGCAGGCGCAAGTCGACTGGCCGCGTCGAAAATAAACAAAGTGAAATAAGAATAAACCCGTGATCGGGTAAATGTAGTGTAGTAAAAGTGCTCTGCGAAGAGCTACAAAACGTTCCGCGCGTTGCCGCTGGTCGAGCTCTGTTGCGAATAGATTGGGAAATGGATAATGGGAATTCGCTCATTAAGCTTTTCCGGGCCATCAAATTGACGAACGAATGCGCGCGTTCGATGCCAAGTACGAAGTACAGCTAACACTTTATCCAATGGACACTTTCTTTAAGCCTATTAAAATTCACATGAGTCTCATTATTACAATTCTAGGTTATCTCTCAAAGAAATAGGAAAAAGGATCAGGATCAGGTATAGCTTTGCCAAAAATTAAGTTTATCAGACCTGCTTAATTTCAATATGATTTTTTGCATTAAGTATTCCAATTCCAATAAAAAACGTTAAATGTGAAATGAAAGAAACCAGACTGTGATATTGAGAATCAGGTGAAGAAGAAAAAACGAAGAAGAAGAAGACTGCGTCGCCAGATCGAACTATCAATACAGTTGGAAGCAGCACGTTGCCTCCCGGCTTCCCATTGTTAATTTTCCGCATCCTGTTCTCCATGTAGTGGAGAAGCATTGCGTTTTTCACCACTACACACGCGATTTCCTTTTTGCCATCTGTACACGTCGCCGACGTTAATATACGAACAGAATCGATGCGGCTTCTGCATTCTTCTTCAATTTACCCTGCTTTGCTGTTGACCTATAGTGTACGGCGCAACATAAATAAAAGATGCCCGACGATGGAAGCAACAAAACTGTAGCGGAAATAATAATAGCAGTGCAGGAAAAAGGTCGTTTTATTTTTTTATTCTTGTTTTTAATTCTACAGATAAGCGGATAGGCATGGTGCAGGTCTTAATTAAACTCCCGTTTGTAATGCTGTGACGAAGCGTTAACGAGGATTAGGAAACGGCAAAACTCCTGACGCTAACGTTCCAAACGCATAAGGAAGCGATGGCATTCTAATGGATATCAACGCGCAAATCCTTTTTACAAATTCCAGGAGCAATCTGGATGATAAATTTACTTTCACTTGTATGCATACATTTTTTCTAAATTTGTTTATTTATTAAATTGAATTAAATTCAAAGAAATGCCAGTATAAATTGCAAACGATGGGAATACAATAATTTTTGCAACAAACCCTATGCTAGCATATCTAGACGGATTGAAACTGAAAATCGGAATAGCAAACACGCGGCACAAAATGCATGCAATTCGAAAATTGCATTCGGCGTAATTGCACCGCTATTTGTAAATTACCAGAGCGACGTATGACAAATGCGAACACCGCGTTCAACGATGTAATCGCTTTACAAGTTTAATTCGCTTTTAGTTTCGTTTTGTGCGTCGTCGCGTCCGGGACAATCAAACGTTTACAATTCCAATTTAGGATTTAAATAAAAGTTTTTTATACCAGGCTTTAGTAGCACGTTGATGCATCCAATACTACTATATATTCAGTGTTCTTCGTCGTAAGTACTTGGAACAAGGTAGCAAATTGCATGTGGACGAGATGAAAACGATCGGCGAAAATGAGGGATTGATTCGATTGACTCATTGTAATTTGATCCGTTTTAACCCCCAATAATACCCAAAGCTTTGTAGGGAATGCTACTAGATTGCTATAAAACTGATTAATCATAACACCGGTATCGATTTCCGTATAGGTATTCATAGACTTCCGAGTGTAGTTTGACAGGTAACAAGAGTTTAATGTTTTAGTTTAATTTTTTTTAAATTTCGGTTTGATGAAATAGATAATTTTTGATTTCCAATTTTCCAGGTTTGACATATCTCGCAATAGCAGAATATGTAAGGATTTGTTTAGAGCGCAAAGAACGAATTTGTAAGCAGTCGGAAGTTACTATTTGTTGGCATATTTTGTCGCACGCAGCCATCCGATAGAGTAAACTTGGAACGAAGAGTAGGCAGTCAATAAACATGCAATTTCAATGTAAATCATTGCGCATCGTAAAATCGCAGCAAAGGGCATCGTTGAGCGTTACGAATGCATGTCGACATTCGAGGACGCTTGTCAATAATGTAATTTCTATCCTATATATTTGTACGACAGGCGCAATAGCTTGTGTCGACAGAATCCAGCGAAAATTTCAACTTAGGTCTGCATTTTAGCAGCAAAAAATTGCTGTTGCAAAGTGATAGCAAATCATCGCACTTTCAGGTTTGATCAAATGTGAACATTGTGTATACTCCCACAAATGTGCGTGAAAGGATGTTTCAGTGTGAAGAATAATTCAGGAAACCTTTTGTTATACTCGGGCAGCCGACGCCATTGCGAGTTGCACTCCATATCAGTTTCATTTTTAACGGCGCGAAATTGAAGACACGATAACAAAACTAACAATGCTTCAGTATAGGAACTAATGGCAGAGCATAAGGGCATTCAGGTTGTCAGCAACTACTGTGGTTTACAGTGGCATGTCTTAACAAAGTTGAAAGGAAAACATTTTAACACCACGCATTGCGCCTTCACATACTTGTACTTATGTAGACCTGTAGGCAAAACATAAATGCACCTTCATTAATAATCTGCTGGCACTGGTACTGTGATGTCAATGTGTCTTTATTCGAAATTAGAAAGAACTGTTGCAAACAGTGCAGATACATGCAAACGGTTAAAATCGTAAGTCGATAAAATGGGGGAGATGATGGGAAAGAGACGACAGCTCTTCAACTGTACAACGAGAGGAAGAAAGTGGCACGTATGCTCTTGATGATGCCATCAAATCGTGCACTCGTGCGGTATTACTGCATGTTGTACAAGTCTTCGGAATCGAACATGAGGCGAGATGTCGGTTTAAACCAGCACGGAAGAAAAAACTAAAACTAAACCCTAAACCGACAAAAAGACGTAAAACGTACTTTTAGCAGATGGGGTTTTGGATACGACGAGGTCAACATATGCAATGTAGCAATGTATGCAAATCCAATAAGTTTGGTTTGGAAACTTGCTTCAATAGTTGTGTAAAAAGTGTGAATGGAAAGGAACTAGAAAGGTAAAAAGAAAATATTAATGAGTATTAGGAAATGAAGGCGTGAGTCGGGTAGTTGAGGAATGGAGTCGAGCCTGAAAGTCTGGTACAGACTCCAGTGCGCAACTGGATCGAATATTAAGCGAAAATCCGATCGAGTGTAACTGACATTGATTTGATTGATAAATAGATGTGCACCGAATGCGCACGTACGACGGAGGAGCATCAAGGAAGGGTATTAGCAGCAGCAGGAAAGCCTATGCTCACAAGCGCTGCAATAACACACCGATTAGGGTAGAGATTATTGTCAGTTGGTTCGATGCAGAAAATCGAAGCTGGGTTACAACGCAACTACTTAAAGATGAATTTAATTTTAAGGAAAATAATCTTGGTTGCATTATGGCTGAAAATAGATAATGATAATTTCTAAAGGAGCATTAGTTGTGGAGTTAATAATGTAAAACTTTAAAAGAAAAATGTAGTCTTTGGTGTGTCGTGACTGGTGACAGTTACTCATTTAGATGTTTACAAAGAAGTCATTTGTATCGGTAATCAATATTATAGCCAATCAGACTTCCTTTGTGTAACTGTAGCCCATTTTTACCCTAGAAATAACACGACAAGCATACTATATATACAGTCGATTCAGCCTAATTGAGACACAGGTTAATCGTCCCTGTACATGATATTCCTGATGACTAGCGGATTCTACTGTGCATGTCGAACGATCCTTTTTTGCTTATAGTAATATCTAAGCTAAGGACATAGATGCCACGAAGGATTATACATGGTGCAATTCCAACTGAGTCTCCGAAATTTCCTACACTAAATGTAATCACAAGTGAAATCCTCTGCATGTCCCACAATCCTCATCGTTGCGCTAATAACAAAGCTTAAACGGAAGATGATTCTGATTCTCTAATGTTATTGATGTAGACGACGCAGGCGGCACACACAATCGCACGACAAGGGGACACCAAGAGCAATAACATGCCAACGTCGGTAGGCGACGTCTGGGACCGCATCTCAAGATAGCTGGGATAGGATGGCTCAGCTCGGATAGATGAGGAAGGTCAGAGTAAAGGAGTTGGAATTGATGAACTGAGAGGCATATCGCGCCCGCCGAGCTTAGAATATAAATTATTTAAATCCGGTACGAGTGACGCGCGGAGTACGCAGACAATGTGGAGGAGCAAAACAAGCGCGGAGACAAAGACCCAGTCGTCTGATAAGGACGGGTCTTGGGGACGTAAGAGAGAGGCAAAAGATCAGATGTGTACGCACAGCGAGGAGCATCAATTAGGAACCGCCGTCGTTTGGAATCTAACATAAATTGTGGTGAATTTCAAATTCGAGGATGCAGCCTGCCATGCCAGCAGTCGTCAGTCACACTATGGATAATATGGATAATAAAGTGCGTTAGTGATTGCGACGCGGGGAGTAGCTCATCTGCGGGAGCAATTTTGCTTGCCATTCCGGTCGTAGGCCATAGGAAGGAAATTATTATGTTGGAATGGGTATAAAACCGCAGGACAATTTCGTATCTGAATTGGGGTGTTTACAACCATCGGATACTAATTCGAGAGGCAAGCCAAGGAAAATTTGACGATTTCTTAGTAATGCTTATCATTTAGATGACAACATGCTTGTGTATCTATGTACAGTTTAATTTTATGGTTCCAACAAGAGAGAGTGTGAGGAGAATTGAAACTGACCCAAACCGCAAACGCAATAATTGTTTTAATAGTGAAACCGAATGGATCCCTTTCAGGCATGGGAAAGCGGCTCGATGAACCAAATTCCTTTTGGTCGGCCGCTATAAGCACAAAGTAACCAATTAAAAGCAATAACAATAATTAAATTAGTTGAATGAATCATTATAAGGAAAATATCGATTTTCTGAATGGACGAATCGGAATACCCAACATATATCGAACGGGATTAACTTCTTTGTCTATTGAGCGAAAGTAAACCCAAATTGCATATGCAGAAGGAAGCTACGCACCAATTTGCGCATTGCTCAAGCAGCACAAGATGCTATCCGTAAAAATCGGATTTTGCCGTAGCCCGCTCGCTGCTCATAATCCGTTTACGTATGAGCGTAACCATGGGTACCATATAGCCGAGGAATTTATTCTTATTTGTGTCCCCATTCGGGCGAGCAAAGTGCTTGCGTCTGCCCTCAAAACATATTTCCACCCTCAAAACGACTTCGATACGCCCAAAGGCAATTCTTTGATTGCGACACGCAGAGCAAAAAAAGCAAGTGGAGCTTGTTACATGCTCAATTATACTGCCACCACCCTCGCTATCCGTTCCCGAACAATTTAACGCACTCCAGACGAGAAAAGAAGCCAAGAGAGCGCAAACATGAATCCGAGTAGTACTGAGATGGTCTTCTAATCGTCGCAGCAATGTTGAGGATCAGACTTCGCACGCAAATCTTAAAGTTGAATGCCGGAGGCGGCAATCGAGCGAACCGTGGCATGTGTAATGCCCCGCGCGTGGCGTTAAACTCAGCTAATAGAGTCGTCGACGCGTCGCGCGACCGAAACGGCAGAGACGAATTGCTAGAATAAAGAATAAAGCCAGCCGCCGGAATGAAGAAGCGCTTGGTTCGCGTAGGGTAATGGATAAAGTCAGTAGCGTTGAATTTTGCAACGCTCATGAATCTTGTAAATCGGGCAAATCTGTGAAAGTAGTCTCCGGCTTGTGCAAACGAAAAGGCAGTGCTTTGTAATGAAGAAACGACAATTTTGGGCGTAACTAGTTTGTAATAGTTGCGTAATGCGTAATTTCATATTAAATAGGTATAGACATATAAATATACGTGTGCGAAACACGGAGCAGGAAGTAGCTCTTCGTCAAGGGAAAGAGGAAAGAGCATCAATTCAAAGCTGGCAGTCACGCTCTGCAGAGCGAATCTGATGCATTCACAACTAAGCCACCCCGCGGCGTCCGCAACCATTGCCGTAAAGCCCGCAATTCGGATTTATGTTCGTTACCTTTCGCTCCCGTTTGTCCGATTTTAATAAAATGTAGTCCCGAATTAAGTGACAGCGATAAGAGTGCCTCGAGACGTATAACCCTACCTGTATCATGCCAATCGCAATACGCCTATTTCCAATACGCATTTGCGGCCTGGAATTAGACAGAAAAGAACATGTCCTGAAAGTTCGTACAAATGTTTCTCAATATAAGTTATCACTTTATTATGTGCGGCAGTTCATATTGTGTTTACATTAAATTAGGCTGAGCCTTTAGCATGTTATCTCTCATACTTGTAAATATAGAATACCACTCCTCTCTCTTTTCCCAAAAATGACCAAAACTCAAATATCTGCTTAATATTTATTTTTGTCATTTTGTTGCACGCTGTATTACCATACCATAGGAAACGTTTCACTACAGAGAAAACGTTAAAAACATGCCACCCGGGCAAACATAGTTAACGCAAATGCCCTTTTTCCCTTTTACATGCGTTTTTATTCAGCTCGGTTCTTTCGTTTACTCTTTAGTCACGCCAAATAAATAAACTGGATTAACTTTTCTACGGGTGCCTATAAATTTCCAATTGTGTGCTTAAGCAGTGCTTGCCCAAAAGTATGGTCGCCCGTATACAACCACCACCTTATAAATACATGTTTAATGATTATATATTAATCGCATATCCATATATAACCCGGGTATAATAATCTAAAGCACCAGATTAAGTCAGTGCTCTCCAACTATATTTTCGGAGCCTTCAGCGCCACAGTTTTCCGCCTGAAAACATATAAAGTAATAAAAAATAGTTTATTGTGCGTTGCCCCTGAAGAATACCCTTTCGTTGAAGTTATGAAGGGTGGAACTAAGGAACTAAGAAGATATTCGCAGCTCCAGTGTGAAATGCGCGGAAATTCGCCGGAATTCAAGTGCTCCGCGGGTGCGCACGTTTGAATGGCGGACGGAAAACTTTTGACACCTACAAATGTTTGCATGCAATTTCAAGACGAAGCAATTATCGACGCCCCCCTGGGCTGCATTACCTCGAGCTCTTTAGAGCTTTTCCGCTTTCCTGCTTACGCGGCCATGTAATCGTTGAATTGTTGAATGTTCTTGAACACTTCCACATGTACGACATACTGGAGATGTATCTAGTAGCCTATGATGCCATACAGTGTGTCCCAACCAACTTCCAAAAAAGATAAGCAAAGAAATAAAACCTATATATAATTGTGAATGAAAACTATTCTAGATGAGATAGGAGATACGTCTGAGTGAAGGCGGTGAATGTGGGAGTGCGCATGTATGCAACTGAAGTAAAGAGGTAAATACCATTAGCACAAGTGCAGAGCGAGTCTCATCCCTGTTGGCATCGCATCCGAGCTTAACTCTTTCACCCTCTACACCGCCCGCTTGCCACCCGTTGCTGCTTACATTACGGACACAGAGACGTGCTGCCAACAGTCCAGCGGCGAGGTTAATGCTGATGGCGGGTGGTTATGTTCATGATCGCGGCTTGCGTTTTCCTGGTTTTGTTGGCAATCATCTAGTGACCCTTCAGAAGTGGACCAACCGCGCGCGCGAGCTCCGAACGAATGCGGCTGAATTATACCGATATGAAAATCGTAAAGGCAAAAAATTGCTCAGAGATTCCGGATTTGAACCGCTAAGGGAAATTGGGTGAGAGCTTGAACGAGGGTAGTTTGTCCAAGTGCCGTCTGCTTGAAGTGTGAGTAATGAATTTGGGGCTATGATTAAAGCAATTGTGGATGAATTTGATGTAAAAGTTCAGGTGATTAAAGCGCTTGCTATACTGAGCCTACCAGTTCAAATACTATGTGGATGATGAAATGAAATTGGTTGGAAGACTATCGAAACTTGAATCTACATACGTGCCCTAGAACAATCAGAATGCAAATTGTATTAATTAAGTATTTAATTTGGTCCCAGGTGTTAAACGTGACCGTAACGATTCGACCGGAAGCCGCAAGCACGCTCGCAAGATAGTGCGGGGCTTTAAATGGCGCCATGGCTTCTTACGTCTATTTCGCGTTTCCCAATTCCCTAGGAGGTGGATACTTCCGTTGGATACGGTCGTGTAATACCGACGCTAGGAACAAATTAGAAGACGCGACCACGTTTTCCGCAGTCGCCTGGAACCATGTCGTACATCCTACCTTGCGCCGAGTACAATTCGATGTAGCTCACTTCAAGTCTCGCAGTTCCTGCATGCATTTGCTAGTTCAGAGGCATTAGTTCAGTGTCAAGTTTGCGTGTCGCCTTGTTGTCGACTAAATTAGGAAAAACCGCAACTCGTGTTGGAAGCAATGCTACATGTAGCGTGTAACTAAGTAAATGAGACACTAACTATGAAGACGCAGCAAGCTAAACAATCCACTGGGTGACGGAAACTATGCCAGAGAAGAATTGTATTTATAAGTCTTGTGAAAGAGAAAAACTCAAGGTCGAGAAGAACACGATCACAAGCACAAGAAGCATCGATAGTAAAACATATTTATGACACGATACGATGCGCCGCCAGGGGGTGATCGAACGACCAGTCGGTCTGATGTGTTTGATTCCATCTTGGATAGAGAACTAACGTCGAATGCGAGTACATCAGCTCATTTTTTTTTACTTCCAGCGTGCCAAGCTTGAAATGATGAACTTTTTTACTACGAGCCATCGCCGATCGTTTGCAAATATTCCGCTGCGATCGTCTAAAAAATGAAACTCACCGTTTCCACATCTGCTTTACCCAGTTTTTCCATCTTACGGGCTTTTCAGAGTTGCGTTCATTTTTGTGGTTGTTGCTGCTCTTGAATGAGGGGATGGGATGGAATAGATGTTGTTGCGGGTGGATCAAATATAAATATTGGATAAAAATCCAGTTCATCAAATCGTCATCACTATGAAATTGATATTATCTTTTAATGTCGTATTCTATGTTAACAGCATAAGTTTTTTCCGTTTTTTTTTTTCGGGTATTGTATTATATTACATTATATAACGTTTTATGTAATGTAATTCGTGTACGAACCTGTGGTTAATATATTGGCCAATGGAAATAGGCGAACAACTAAATTGAGAAATGTAAGGAATGTAATGAAACGAGCGCGGGGAAGAAATGTACCAGAAATGAAATATGTCCAACGAGTTGAGTAGTTAACGCTTAAATGTAGAAACGTAAGAACAACGAAACAAAATAGTAACTTGTTTATGTATATATCAGATATACACTCATGCCTCGGTTTAACAGACTAATAGAGGACGACCCTTGCCCGTTAAAGGGGAAATCCGTTAAATCGAATGTCTATGCATACAATCACCTTCACGCAGATGCAGAACGCAACGCTGTCATATACGATAAAGATCATGAAGTTGCCTATGCACATATACGCAGAAAGCGACGCAAACATCAGCTGTTCACAAAAAGCTTTCTTTGACAGTTTACCATAAAATTTCTATTGATTTAACCGATTTAACTAAAGTTCTTGTTCGTTTTGATCAATCACATAATCACAATTTGATCACGAAAGTGCAAAACGTTCCCAAAGCAGTAGTGTTGTAATAACATCCTGTCCGTCAAACTCAAATTTGTCCGTTCATGCCGATATCCGTTATATTGGAGTCTGTTAAACCGAGGCATGAGTGTATACGTTACTTCATAGCACAGCCCGTTAAGTTAAACGCGTTTTTAGTTAACATTCAGTGATATACAGCGGCCATAATGGCACTTTATTAAATTGATAAATCGAATAAGTGTTGGAATAGTAGCTTGGGGCAAATGTCGAGCAACTGCCAACACTGACTGCAAACAGCTTTTAATAAATTAATTAAAATGTAGCTGTACAGCTATGAAGAGTTTAATTTAGTGGTGATATATGATTGTTCAGACCATACTATTGTAATTTTTTGTCTTGACAAATCTAGCAAATTTGTCACGGTGTAACTAATTGAATTTACATGGTTTACAGACATTATTAAAAAAGGTCACTTAATCTATGTTTTTCTGAACAAAAATGCGTCGGCGGCTGATAGTTGGTCAGCTGTTTCTGCCTAAACGTATTTTAGGCGAACGTTACATACGTTACTAAACGTATGTGACATTTTTGTTAGTACGTCGGCGACGTTTCCATCTTTGAGCCGACCGATGGCCGCGCTTTGTGTGTTAGCACGTTAAAGTATATGTCTCCTTAAATTAAATTTGTGAAACCAAAATATTTCTTGTATTAATTACTGACTTACCAGTAATAAGTGTTATAGATTTTACAATCAACATCCCGTGCAATTACAAAAGCATTGTTTACAGTTTTCACTGATTTGTTCATCACGCTAATCGCAGCTTAAGCAAACATATTCGCTAGTGTACTAATAGTTCCTAGTGTAATGCACTTCCGTTATCCGTCATTAACCGCTAAGGCCTCGCGTATTAGCAAATCAAGCAAGGAGCGTGATAATAACAGCAACAAGTATCAAAAGCCTCGACTAGGGCGGCAGTTAATCGCAGCGAGTTAGTCAATGATTGCAGGTAGACGTCGCGACGCCCTCCCGCCCGCAAGCCGAGAAAACAAATACGTCGGTTGCGAGCGCAGAAGAGCAACATCACCGCACGCGATCGTGCAATTAGTTGCTATTTTTTGCTTCGAGCGTTGTGCACTTGAATTGCCACTTGCTGCCTCTGGGAAGAATTATTAATCTCTAAATGTCTTTCGTAATCAAATTCGTATGTAAATCTAGCTTGGGCTCGTACATATTATGTTGACATAATCGTACATGAAACTGACATTAGTTACAAATAATTTTGTGTAATTATATAACCACGTATTTAAAAATTATCATGTAAATTTTTATTATGAGCAAAATTATTTACCCAAAGGATGGTTATTAGCAAGTTAACTGGAAGCTAACATTAAGTTTACATTAACATTAATTCATGTGTTATTATGTCATCGGAGTGAATTGAGAGAATTCGGTGATGGAGGACGGACAAGTTGAGTGCTGGCAAACTAGTCGGTTCGATTCGCTTAACAAGTCGAAATTAGATATTCGTACAGTTACGTTTGGTTAATGCTTGTTAACTATGAGTAGGAATGTTCTAATATCCATAAACTCATTAAGGCTCGGCTGGATTGCTTGCTAACTAGCATTAACTTGCTGTGATTGCTCATTTTTCTTTTCATGTTTGTTATGATGGCAATCAAACAAAAACCAGCTGTAATATATCCATATACGATCTATATTAATTTATAAGGATTCTTCTATCTAAGATTCCAAAACAAATTTGGCTATCATGCTTTGTGTATAAATAGTCAGCAAACATAGTACACATAGCACCGCGAAGAATTAAATTAGAAAATTACGAAATTGATTGAAACCATCAAATGCCGACGGCATTGGCAGCAGGTTCATGAATGCTTCCCACGCGCCAAATCGATAATCACATACATGTATCATTGCATCATGAATCGTTACAAACTGCCACTGCCACCGCCGCCGGCGCCATTGACAACGAGTGCAAAACTAATGACAACGAACCGCTAAATGCGTACGAAAGGTTTCGGTTGATGCACGCTCGTTGTCTCTATGGAGCGCATGCATATGCACGTGTATTATAAATGCATTAATTAATAGATCAATTGATTTCCTTTTACAGTTAACAATGACAATTACCTATAGAACAAGCAGCGCTTCCATAGGGAGATTTCTTGCTGGCGTGTAGTCATAGAATTAAATTGAAATGAAGATCAATAGTTTCTGTGATGTTAGGAGTTTTGTATAGTTTAAATAAATTTAAACTATTTAGCCAATGAACAAGAAGACGTTATAAACAACAACTACATACTAACCATTGCTCACTCAAAAACTAGAAGCAAAAATGCAGTGACACCGAAGCAAGAAATAATCGTGGAGAACAGTTATAGAGCAGCCTATCAGAACAGAATCAAAAATAAAATAGATGATGATAAAAAAAATAATTAATATTTGCTGGAGAAACCTAAAAATGAATATACAAGCTGCCGAAGCTCCTGAAAACAGGGACGTAAGAGGGTCAAACAGCACACTAGCAGCGGATTTAGAGCTGACGGGACCCTAGGCGCACAATCAGTTTGAGGCTCTTCGTAAAAAGACGTGCGCCGCCATTTTCGGAATATAAAAGCTCCCCTGGCTTAAGAAGCCCCAGGCGTGTGCCTCCTGCGCCTGTGCATGAATCGGCTACTGCAGAACAACAATGTGAAAAAAGAAATCGAAAGAACAAAGAAAAACCTTAATCTTAAATACCGTAACCCACTGTAAATTTCAACTATGTATTTTGCAATTAACAAGAAGTGTCACCTAAATAAAACTTTTAATAAAAGTGCTAACGAAATAAGATTTCTAGGCGTGGGCGTGTTTGCAAACGGAGGACAGACACGGCACGAAGTCAGTCTCATGACAATCTTAATCCAATAGGGAAAATCGCGCAATCATTGCACGCGAAATACGAGCATGTTATTTATTTTAATACCCGCGAGTCCAGGTGTGCACGTATGCCGTAAACTTAGAGCAGCTGCTTTTCTCGCTACTTCTTTCTATTTGCATTACTACCATGTGTGAGAGTATTTATGTAGTATTAAGGTATTTTTTATAGGGCAAACGTGTCGCCCCAGAAGCTGATTATATTTCTCGCGTTGCCATCGCCTGCTTGTCGTACGCGTAATTTACTAGTGGCGATAATGAGCGTTAAAAAGCGCCTCGCTCATTTGCGTTCGCGCGCCTGGAGGCCCTTTTACGACGCGGGCTCCAACTGTTATTTTTATTATATTTCGGGGGTGGAGGGTACAGCGGCAGGAATTTATATAACATTGTATCAAAAACCCTCTATTTTGCTGATAGGAGTACTGGTCGATTTTTATTACTTACTTTTTTTTTTATATACTTGTTATGTGTAGATTGCTGAATTATTTTGGTATCAATTTTTTTAAATAAATATTTAATCACTAAATAAAATTAATAACACAGGTATGAATACTGTGCATGTAATACACTGAAGAACTCTTATAAGAGTGGAATAGGTCTGCATGTAGCTTGTTATTAGTATTTATCGCAATTAAGAGAAGAAAAAATGAGTTTTTTAAGGGAAAGTCAAATGTTCCTAAAATATCTAAATTTCCTTCATAAACGACTTAAATAAGAAGTATAGTATCGTATCAATTGCATCACAGGATCTCAATAAACATTTGCACCTTTCATGATGGTCAGGCGAAATGAATAAAATTTGCGAGTGAGAATACCAAAATTTGACTTGAGAGCAATCGGATTTGCTGGTTTTAAGCCAACGTTACCAAGAGTACAACCGGAAGAGAAGATTTGTAACCTCAGCGCAGTTTCACTAAACTAGACGCAATAATAATAATCACAAATCGCGTCTTTTAAGTTTGCTTCGTGCTCGTGTTGCGCTAACGGGCAGTTGGAAACTTTGAAATCAGCTGATAGCGTAGATATTAAATCGTCTAGTGCAGCGGTCGCCAAACTTTTTGACCTCACGGTAAATTCATAATTTAAATCTCACGGACCACTCAAAAAATTTTAACGGTTTGAAACAAAAATTAATGCGATCAGAAGTAAATTCCACATTTTTCTGCGAACCAACAAAAATTTCTCGAGGACCATCACTTTAGTGACAGCGGTGTGTGTATGTATCAAAGAAAGAATAAAATATAGTAATAAAATTTAAAAAAGCTGCATTGATTAATGCTATAAAAAATAGACTTATAATGCACATTAGGGCAAAATTGGTCTGCATGTGATTTGCAACAGGAACATAACTACTACTTTTTGAGCTGTAGGCTCCAATAAAATTTGCATTTTTCACGTAGAGGAATATTTTTTTTAAATTTGATTTTATCAATCACTTAAAATTACATAAATTACAAGTAATATTAGCTTCTTCTAGCTCTTATACAATTTCTTTTGCATTGGATGTATTAAGTAAAAACAGTAGAAACCGAAAAAACAACTAGTATGCGGAAGGAAATAAATGATTTATTGTGCCATGAATGAAATATGTACTCACTTCAAGATCATTTTTCGATATTTCTGATTCCATACCTCGGCGGTTATGATATCGCCGTTTTCCTTTCCTCCGCGTATTCCCGTTAGCAATGATGAAAAATGATAGACACCCGAGCTTTTCAATTATTTTGATTAAAACTAATGTTGTTTAATAATTTTATTTTTCAGATACTTTTGACGTAAACCCGTTTAATTAATTGTTTATTCCTCCGAGGTATAAGTGCCTCTTATACCTCTTGTTAATAAGCATATTCCATTTCATTATTAATTAAGAGCAAAAGTAAACAAAATATTTCAAAAAACGTATACATTTCTGTATTAGCAATGTGCATCGTACACAATTTAATTATTCACTCTACAAATATTTCCAAATTCAGATCTATCCCCATAATGTTTATAAATTTCACAAACATGTTCATCACATCTCTATCAAACAATGAGTGTTTACCCAAGTTTGTGTGTCTTATTTGTATTATGATTTCTCCTTCCTTCATTCCGTGAATTCAATTTCGCTGATATTCGAAATGGTTAGCCGGCATTTTCATCTCAACATTTCATCCTATTTATCTTATTTCATATTTCATTTTTCATCCTTCGTTCTATGTCCTTCATCTCGCGCTCGGTTGTCGGTTGTTCATTCGCATTTCTCAATACCTTCGTTTTCGACCTTGGATAAAGACCGCAGGCGTGTTCATGCGGAGCCTTCGTATTTGGCGATTATCATAAGAGGAGGTAATTTTCTAACAGGAATTTTCATTGTTATATAAGGAGTCGATAAACTGGCACACATGTGAACGCTAAAGTTTGTTGAGCTTAGCAGTATAAATAGATTTTCTTGTAAGATTTAAGCAATTTACGAAAGAGTTGTAAGTTGTTGTAAGTACTTGTCTTAAAGACAATTCAATTAGCTTTCGGAAATGTGCAAGATCGTCAAAATCAGAGTGGTAGTTTTGAAGTTATGATGATTTTGACAAAACGTGTTTTAGTGATGGTTGTCGAGTTGTGACGAGCGTTGCGGGCGCGCGCGGTATAAGTAAGAATGCTAAGCGGCTTATGTCAAGAAGCATTAGCTTTAACTGAGTTATGTTTATGCTTCAGGCACAAGAAGGGGATATATAGTGGATTAAGTTTTCTTGATGCTTAGTATAATAGAACTAAGACTTCTTTTTGTATAAAAGTTTTAGTTCTACCATAGAAAAAGGTATTATATTAAGATAGACAGAAATCCTTTTTTGATTGATAAAATGAATAAAGGTTGAGCTATATTAGCTTTGATTAAGCATTTCCAAATGACATTCAATTGATTTGTCATTTGTTTGCGTTGAGGTAATATTTGATATAATAACTAATGATAATGATGATGACGATACTTATTTATTCCGAGGGGTTTTAATCACAACGTGTTATACATGATATAGGCTAATATTATCATCAATTCCATGACACAGTTACATATTTCTGGTGTTTGCTATTTGTATGAATTATTTGTTTATTTATTTTTTAGTTCTTGTTTGTTTTTCTATAATGTAATAACACCATAAAACCAAACAAAAACCTGTCTGGCTACTCACCTAGAGAATTTATTAGCTGACCAATATCATGAACAATTACAGATTACAATGCGAATATTGGCGATGGTAATAAAGACTTGCAGAAGAAATTCATGCATGACTATCATTATTATTATCAACAATAAAACAATTTTCGCTCCATCGCAACGCAAAATCAAATTATTCTTCTTCGTTCTTCTTTTTTCTTGTAGTCTCGATTCCCAGCTGCTTCGTTCATAAATCTAATTATTGTATGTAATTGTATGTTGAAACAGTATCATATATTTTTTTTTATAAAACTGTCGGCACTAATTCATTTACTTTCGTGATTAAACTTTCTATCCAAATCCAGACTAGTCTACAGCTCTATACAATGAACTAAACTTGTTATCGTAGTGCGTTAATTAAAACGAATAAACAGTAAATCCATGAACATGTAAGGATGGATGGATTGGTTTCGGATTTAGTTTCGGGAAACGCATCGGAACAAATAAAAGAATTTTTCGAACAAACTGCTCGGACTGGAATCGCGAATGGAAAGCCTCAGTCACGCGTTTCCTGTGATTGTTCGCCGAATGATACGGCCAACACACCGAAATGTCGACCCATTCTCATTAAATTCACATTTCCTCGGAAATGCTCATCGAGCGCACTCGTGGACAAAACGCGGCTAATCATCAATAATGACGACTTCGCGAGATTCACATGAATAACGTATGTAATGATCTGACTTTCCCTAGAAAATCGACTGGAAGTTCGAATTGTAGCAGCTGAATTAGATTAGCTCGGTTTTTCTTTTTCTTTTTTTTTAAATATATGTCCAACATAATAGTTATATTATAGTCAAACGAGTTATCATTCTATTAAAGTTTGCTTTTTCAGATTAATTTTATTGTGATATTATTACCTGGTCATTTTGTATTTGTGAAGAAAATCCAATTAAGATAGATAACATGTTTCATTTTTCTAGCAGAATAACTTGGGACTCACCTGAAACATACAAAGACAGAGGGTAATTAGACTTGGCGTTATAATAACTTCTAATTAGTAGAGAAAGGCGGCGGTATAAATGAAAACCTGCTCGTTACCCGCGTTGACGAATTATTCCCCGCCCGCCGTGTATGGATATTTGTGATCGTTAACAACAGCCGGGATACAAGCACGGTCGAAACGGGTATAATTAACCGCAAACAATGTGCGTTTTGCTGGTTTTCCGCACGTTTTATGCGAATCAACAAATTGTGCGACGTGATGAGATCGACATTCATCATCCGATTTGCATTAAATTATCAGCTGCTGCCGCTGCCAAAGCAGACTTTTTTTTTGTTATTGGTGAAAACTATAGGAAAACTCATTCGCACAGCGAGTGCATACAAATATTTGAAGAAGGACAATTATTGAATAATTTGCATAAAATGTAAATTACAGGTAGTATAATACTACCATGTTTAACGTCGTTTTACTTTGCTTGGTTTGTTGTTACTTTTATTGCAAGTTTTGTAATTTTAAAGAATTGTCCACATTTCAGCGATTTAGAACTAGATTAAATGTTGATAATATTTTGTCTATTATTATAAGGTTTATCACGACACGTAACGGAAAAGAACAAAAATGTTAAAGTAATGCACAGGAAAAGGTTACAATATCATCTGTTTACACTAATCCAATCAAAGGTATTGACACACATCGAACATAAGAAAACGTTCCAACCATATGAATTAGTGAGCAATGATATAATTTCTCCCGTTATTTTAATGTGTTTCTATTAATTACGTTGAAGTGGTGAAATGATATGTAAATGTGCAAAAGCCTACTTAGTAGTCCTCGTTGAGATTTACCCGTAGGAACCAAACTCGTGTTTTTATCTGTTTTCGTTTCGAAGTTACAATGATTTTTACTTCAAAAAAAGTTCAATTTTTATCAATTTTAGACAAATTTGACTGAATTTTGAGGAAAAAAATTGCATGATGTTTTCTTTCAACTTTCTGCAGCTCTAAACAGCGAATCAGTAACTTTGCAAAGTGAGACAACTTTTAACCCAAAA
>JARJDU010035824.1:0-20704 GCA_030264695.1 Lissagria laeviuscula | reverse complement strand
GCGACCCAACAAAACAAAAATTTGTTCATGTTCGACCAAATCAACTAAATATGTTAATTGGGCAAAACTAACCATTTCAGAAAATGACTTGTCCCTTGCAATTACCATAGTAAAAAAATCAGTTTCTGCAAAATAAGTTGTCGCAAACGAAAGTAATAATTTTATGGTTTTTTTGAATCAAAACCATACATTCATCATGAATCTGTATTCAAAATGTTAGTAATTACATTTCGACCGCTATTGTTAAATGTTCCAACGCGACCTTTTATTGGGTCAAGACCCAATGATTGAAAAACGCTGGTTTAGAGTCTTGAACAATTCCTCATAAATGATTTATAAAGTAATTTTTATTTTAATCCTTCAGAATCGATAATTGAACCGCAGCGTAGGATTTACTAGACACGAATTATATGTGAACCTAATCAAACTTATTACTAATTTGTTTTGTTTTATAATTATACAATATAGAAGAGCTTTGCAGACATATGCACATAATAAAATATATTAAATCAAACATTCTTGTATCATTCTATTATATTATTCAACTATTAATTTAATATAATTGAACCTTGTTGAGATTGGCAGATAAACACACATTTAATGCTTCAATAACCAAGTATTTATTATATAATCGTTTCAAGTAATATATGCATGTGGATTATAAACGTTTATGTTATTTTTTAAGTATTCCAGGGACATATTTAGGAATGGGACATTCGTACCTCTGACGTGAAACGTAACGTTCTAGTACAAAAACCCTATCGCAAGGAACCCTAGGATATTTGCGGTTATTAGGATGTCTTGCCATGTTATCTATCCAATGAGATTTTTCTAAGACTATTTTAGTCAATTTTTCAAGTTCCCAGCACTCCTTCCATCTGCAGTCATCATCTTTACAAGCACCGATATCATTCAACTTGACTCGCGCATCGTTAACGGCCTTGTACAAAGGCGGGAAACCTTCAAGAGCTTTATGTTCTGTGATATTTTCAAAGCACATATACATCTGCTGGAAAATGTTGTCCCCGTGGTATACGTACCACCCCCAATGTACGCAGCAACTCACATTTTTTGGAGTTTCGACTTTCCCGGTGTTCTTTTGGGCACTGACTAGCAGTGTCTAGAATATAATTATAAAAAGTTAATACTAAATTTCAAGCAGCAATTTAAAGATTTAACAATAAATGTAAAAAAGGCGTCGGAGAAGAAAAAACTAAGGTAATGCATAACAGTAAAAGTGAAAAATTAATATATTTATTATGATAACCTTACTTACCCCACCAAAAGCAAAGCAGAGAATAAAAAAGTAAAACTTCAACATGATTCGATTAACATCAAATACAAATCAATTGTAACTGGTGAAGTAAGCAAGAAGATATCAGTCTTTTATACAAAAAAATTATCAGTTTTGCAATGTTTTAATAACTGTCATTTAACTTTAATTATATTATTTACTTTTACGACTTAACTTAATTATACTATTAAATATTTAAACTATAATTTACTTTAAAATATGACAGCTGTCTTCTAAACTATTTCAATAATTCGCCTTTAAATGATAACTCTTGAAATTCCATCACGCATGTGATATAATTGTTTAAAAAAAATAACATAGAAATTAATAAATTTACAAAAACCTATTAACATTTTATAATAATAACTTAAGAACGTGATAACATAAATGGCTATATGTCATATATGAACTGAGCATTTAATGCTGGTCATTTAAATGAATTTAGTACGAGAAAGACAATTTAATTTCCTGCCTAAAATTTTTTTATTGAGATCAGTCACGTAATTTGTTTATTATTCACGTGCGATAATAAAAACAAATGCAGTTACAAAAAATTATTCAAAAATTAATAAAGAGCTGTTGCGAGGGACATGAGGGCATGCTACCTCATGAAATGTAAGCATAAATAACATAAATAAAAGTTTAATAATCATTTAAAGGGTGTTTGTAATGAATGTCCAAATATTTAATTACTTGCTTCATATTATATAAACAATAAGTAGGCGAGAATAGAATGAGTGGGGCGAATGAGTTCTCATGCAAGGTTCGCATCCCGCACCGCAAGGACTCTCTCAGTCAAGACCAAAAATTAATTAAATTGTCTTGAGGAGTCGAGCATTGCCATCAGTTAAAAGACAATTTAATTCCCTGGCTGAAAACAATTTACAAAGTACAGTCACGCAATTTGTTTATTAATTAGGCGCGAGATTGTACACAAATGCGGTTGGAAAAAAAAGAACTCCACTTCAAAAAGCAATTAAAAGGTGAGGTTCGCACATCGCAGTCTACGGAAGAACAATATTTCGTATGAGGATCGCACACAGTACCGCAAAAATTTGCTCACTTGCTACAATAAATACAAAAATTAATTTAAGGGAATTGATAAGTGAGCGAACATACACATCATCAGGAAAACAATTTATAGTCCAACAAGCCGCTATTGTTTTGAGTCCTATGCGCCCAAAACGTTATCTGATACTGCAATAAATGAAAACAAAGAAAGGAAATTTAATGCCGTATAAGTAGATATTTTTTGGTATCCCGTGCAATAATTAGTTTTCCTCCTATCGCTCAAAACGTCAAAAAAAACATGGTTAAGTGAAAATTGAAGAATTATTTTAAGAGAGTTCCTAAAGGGTGTCCAAGTCGAAGTGCACATCAAAACAAAAACAAAAAAACTGCACAAAGTGCTAAAAGAAAAATTAAAAATAGCCACACAAATTTCTAACTATAATCTTATAACAAATGTTTATCGCTCAAAATACCTTCCTTCTCTCGTTTCGTTGAAGGCTAATATCATTTGTTTAAAGGAAAGTTTGATAAGCTAAATGATGAATGTAATAGCCAATTTATATCTCAAATGATACGCGAAATACAGAGAGACGCGATAAAAATATAAGTCATAACGCAAGTTGAAACACAAATTTTCAAGCATTTACCCTGGACAAAAAGACAAAATGCTCATCATCGTGCTTTAATTAGTTATGAAGTTATAGGCAAAGATATAGAAAAACCCAAGATATATTGCATGAACCCAGGAGTTCAATAATTAAATTTTCAGTTTTTCATCAGAACAAAAAAACCGGAATGGAAATCGGAAGAAAAGCAATTTAATATTCTAAAAGACTATATGTTTTAACCTTGATGATTACCATCACACAATTATTTATTTCTTAAAGTGCAAAAAAGTGAGTTTCCGGGTAATAATAAAGCAAATGTAACTTACCCTAATGTCCACATGTGGCTTGCACAATTTCCAAACTTCTGAAAACAAGAAAGATGCATAGATTAAAGTTAAATTGCATAACAATTAATAAATAAATGCATTATATCATAATATGCTAAAAGACAACGATAATTACCTTCAAAGGTGCCCGACGGATCCCTCATCCAACGCAGAGCAAACTGACGGATACCACAAGAAATATGGATGTGTCCTAGAAGTAATAACATAAAATTAGGATGATTGAAATACAAAATAAATTTAAACAAAAAACGTAATAAGATTGAATATAATTTAAAAAATAATTACCTTCTGCTGCTTCCGACGGATCTCTAATCCAACGCAGATCATGTTGACGGTAAACGCACTGTCCAATCTAGCTTCAAACAGCCTCCGGGAACACTCTAACGGTTTAAACTAACGCGATCGCGCCCTTTTCGAGGGTTTCACCTGGTCCTGGACTGCCGCCGAAGTACATAGAACGATGATGACAATCGTATGCCTTTTCTAGAATTGAAACGGCCTGTCTTAAGATCAAATTTGTCCCCCGACGGACAATCAAGAGAAGTAATCCCCATTCCGACTGGTCCGACCCCCGTTAGTACTGTGCTTAAAGGATATGTCGCCGGGAGGGTGACACATGTATCTCACTGTTACCAGATAGCACAGTCGAGGAGCCGACGGCGGTGTAGGTCAACAAGGCCTGATCAAATGCGAGGGAGGCAACCGGCACCAGCGAGATCCCACCTCAATTAAGCAACAATCCGTTCCCGAGTGCGGATTTTAATTGTAATCTTACTTCAATGTATAAAAAATCTCACGGAATGCTATCGCGAGCCGAAACTCTCAGTTTTCTAACTACATGAAATAGAAAATCGGCTGAGAGTTAAAGATAATGACTTGCGCGACGCGCACTTCGCGTATATTTAATTATTAAGTAATCCTCAATTGTGGAAATGTTTATTAAACACGATGTAAATCGGCACGAAATTATATTTGCAGAAGACCACGTTTTCGTCACACTGCAGCCGACACGCAACTGACCTGTTTCAACCTGTCGAGTCGAACTGTTCGTAAACAAAGTCGTTAAGGAAACGGATTAAGATATGATACATGCCTTGAAATAAATAGACGTACACAAAATGGTGGCTTATATAATTTGATTAAAATAATGACGAAAACTGCATGTTGATAATCTCTCAGATGATGAGGACCTAAAAATATAATTTATGGAAACGATGTTAATTATAAGATCGAAGTGGGGCACAGAAAGACTTTTAAAAATGTATGGGTGGCTCCCGTAGTCATTTTTTTGAACTGGTTGTAAGTTGGAGATTTTTACAATTTTGCAACAGGTGAGCGGTGCATTTTTTTTTTATCAATTGAGATGCATAAATGAGCGGTAGGTATAAAAAAGTTGAGTACCCCTGGACAAAAGAAAAGTAAAGTAAAGTAATACTTTACTCTTTTATGCATCGCATCAACATTTTTCCGCCATTAGTTACCGATCCTGGCAGCTGGCAATATAACTGTTATATAAAAAACAATATTTAATAATAAAATGCAGAAAAAGATGCTAGTGTTTGTTAATTTAATATATAATAAAAGATTCATACTTCTTCATTATGACGCACATTGTAATAATGAGGAAAATCAATGTTTTTAATTAAACATTGAGTATTCCCGCGAGATCGCTACAGAAATGGGTTACAACAAAATCAAGGAAATATAAACCCTATTAGAAGATAGATATTTATTTGTTAACAGCATAACACATACTTTCCCTAATGCACTCTAAAATATAAACATAAACACTAACCACAGCAACAATATGGAAAGTTCTAGGTCAAGAAATAATGTAGGGACGTTCCGACGGAGAAGCAAATGCATAGGTGCACCAAATATGAAAAAAAATCTATCTAAGTTTTTAATTGCAATATAAGTAAACAATTAGTAAATTTATATCAATATAATTTACGTTGAAAAAATTATTATAATATTAAAGAATTTGCGAATTGATTTGTTTAATTGTTTAGTATAAAGAAAAAAATATATATACCAGAATGTTGAGGTGCTTTTTACAATGGCGATGAAGCCGTTTTTCTGCCTATGATACTCAATCTTTACCAAAAATTAGCAAAAACTGCACTTACTTAGGTTTATTTATGGTTCTTCGTTTATAACTTTAAACACCCGCCATCAAAGTACAAAGAGTTATATACCAAACGAATCACCCTTCGAAGCTCTATCGAATGATGTCTAATTTTCATTATTATGAATATTTGGAAAAATATCACTTCTACATTGTGCGATAAAAGAAAGCTAATTGAGCTAAAATTTAACTTCTAAACAGTGATTCAGAAATTGTTCATATACCAAAATGTTCGGTTTGAAACGCTCTTTGCAATGCTATTAGGGCAATTAGGGCAGTCTATTTACAATATTTCTTCGCGAATATTGGGAAAACCTCAACTTTCTCGCTTTTTTATGGTTTTTCGGTAATTGCTCAAAACATCCGCTACCAAAGTCCAAAGTATTACACTAAAATAATCGTCTATTGAAGCTGTATCCAATAGTATATAATTATTCTACATTATAAGCTTTGTACATTGCGCGATATGAGTAAACAAAAATGGCAATTTAAAAATAAAATTGAGCAAAAATGTAACTACTAAACTAACAGTCCTAGAGAATTGGTGCATATACCAAAATGTGCGTCTTAATGCGCTCTTGGCAACGACATTTGAGCCGTTTTCCTGTCTATAATATTTTCCTCAGAAAATTGCAAAAACCTCCCATTTTTGGCGTCTTTACGGTTTTTATCACATAACTCTAATTATCCCCGACCAAAGTACAAAGTATTATATACCAAAAGAATAGTCTTTCGAAGCTCTATTAAAAGATATATGATTACCCTATCCCTATCAAGAATGACGAACCTTTGTTGGATGCGCATGCCAAGAACATTATTAACAATTGATGCATATTGCCACTTGGTCCACACCAATTCTCTTAGATTGTAAGTCGTAACAGTAAGAGAAGTGCATCTAAGTAAATTTAATTTAACGCACCACAGCCCGACATATTTTAAATAACTTTGCGACTAATTCTTTTTGCAGTATGGCCAGAAATGTAAGCAATAAGAAAGCATAATTTCAATAATAAATGTCTGATTGCACCGGACGGATGAGTAGACGCGTAAGTATATCATAATTATATTAGGAACCAGATTTTGTATTGAAATACATGTAGTAACATGATATTAATAAAATTTGAGTTTAACATTCTGTTAATATACTCGGTTACAAATAAAAATAAAGAACAAAAATAAACAAATTATGATTAAAATTATAAGAGAATATCCGTAATCCCGTACAAATGCTTTCACAGCTATTGGAGAAACAACAGTTGTGTAATTATATTAGTCATATTTATAATACCAATTTTCCAAAATAACATCAAATTTCTATTCACGTACAAATTAGAACAATCTAACAACAAATTCTTCATTATAATAATACTATGAAGGCATTTGAAATAAGAAAAACCCCTACATTTTAATATTTTAATTAATATTAATCTATATAATTGAGTTTTGTCACATTAAGTTAAGCAAAAGTAATATAACATAAAATAATTACCTTCAACTCCATCCGACGGAACGCTAATCCAACGCCAGAATCATTTCCATTTCCACAGTACGATAAATATTCATGATCACAATTTGGTTTATTGCTATATCATTCCCAGTCCCGAAATATTGTTTAATCACAGAGTTAATAATCCAAGCAGAAATAAGTTACTTAAATCATTCGTAATACTAAAAATATTCCATGATAATACATCGGCGCCATCTTGTCGCAAGCAAACATTATGAAAATAAGTATGCGAATATTTGTTTACAAAATGGCTTCCTTAGCAGCAATTCATTTATGCACATTTTCTTATTTCCAATGTTTAAATGCACCCATATTTAAACATTTACAACAATTCATTTGGTATTAGTTAGTTCGTTTAGAAATGAATCATCATGAAAACAACAACAATGTCTTATAAGCACTATGTCTATTTACAGCAGCAAGATACCCCATCGATTGCTTCTTGCTACATGTTCAATGATTTCATATTTGTTAATTAATTAAACCACGTTATAACTTATTATTTAAATTGTAAAATTGTATTGCACGCACACGTAACATGTTCGACTTTATACTCAAAGTGAAGCGTTAAAATGAAGATTCACCTCGTAAAACTCGACAAAAGTGACCCGGGATTAAGATATCAGTACAACCGAATTTGTTTGTAACTTTTATGCGACGTGGACGTATGCAACCAACAATTTATTTATATATTTAAATAAAATTATATATATAATAATTAATATAACTACCAAATATATATATATTATAAAATAGCTGCTAACATCCCCAGTTTTTAAATATAAATGTGGACGAATCGATATTTATATAAAAATTTAATTATCTCCACAAAATAGAGCAATTGACAATAAGTTAATACAAGATAACAATAACAAATTATGAATACTTCATTAAATTAAACTAATATCCATTGAACTTAATAAGTTTCATCTTCTGTACAATCAACGGTTGCATGACCAAATACTAAAACAGATTAATTAATTAACAAAAATATTCCGGCTGTCTTCTATTATATTATCATTATAAAATGATAAGAATTACCTTCACAGATTTCACAATAAGGCCTTGGTGCTGGCTTTTCCTTCTTCGTTCCAGGTGGACGTGGAGGTGGCATATCCTCATCAGCTTGCATAGGACAATCTTCAGTTTCATGCAAATCGAATTCTTCACAAATATCGCAGTACATTCTAGGCGCAACTTTTTTCTCCACAAAATCCATCCTAAATTGCATGGGAAAGTCATTAGTCACATAAACTGAAGAAGGTGTCTCAATGCAACAGTAACATTGAAAACTTACAGATTTAATTCATCAGCTGCAGCTGGACTATATCCACTTTCCAAAATCTCAATCCTCGCCTTTTGGTCTTCGTTCTTCTTCTGCATATCGGCGATGATCGAGCGTAGAAATTCGATTTGACTTTCTGCTTCCAGTTTTTCCTCCAACAGCTGCTTATAATTATTGGAATATGTCGGATTATTGTTGTTTACCTATATGGTTACCAATCAAAGAAAAAAAAAAGAAGCCGAAAACATGCAAAGATTAATAACACTAATAAATCAACTCAAACCTGTGTTATTTAAAAGAAATCAATGCGATTAATTGCGTTTAAAAAATCAGATTACTATCCAATAGTTATAGTGTTAAAGAGCTTTACTAAAAAAATACTTACAACCTCATCAGACACTTGCACATTGGTAACTTTCTTGTCAGCATCCAACTTCAACTTGAAAACTTCTTGTTGTAATAGCAGGATCTCATTGCTTTGCTGTTTCACTTTCATATTTGCAGCAAGCAGGCTTTCATTATTTACATTTATTAATTTTTCTAATTCTTGTACTTTATCTTTATTGTCATTGATGACTTGTACTTGCAAAGCTGAGACTAAAGACCGCAATGGTTCGTTGCATTTCAATAATTCGTTTTTATGTTCCTCAGTCACTTTGACTGCTTTCAGTAAATTCTCATACATCAACTGTTTTTCTGCCAATGTCTGCATTTCCAGAGAATTCGTAGTTTGTGAATTCTGAAGAGTTGCCATCTGATTCTTCAATTGACTATTAACTTGTTCTAGTTGTTGCATTGAAGTGGTAACTTCTTGTAAACTTGTATGCAGTTTATTAATCTCTTCAGTTTTCCCTAATAAAGTAGAGTTAACATCACTAGTTTCCTTTTCTTTCATTGTAATGTTATTCTGCAACCGATTAACTTCTTCAAGCTTATCTTCCAATTCTTTTTGGATTTTAATTTCGTTGCATTTAGAAGATTCGAGTTGATTTGTAAGTGATTCAACGGTTTTGGCTAATTCAGCATGCTTGTTCTCCAATGAAGAGATTTTATTGTTTTTCTCAAGAATAACAGTCTCACCTTTGTGCGCTTCTTGTAATTCATGCTCCTTTTCAGCAAGTTTATTCTGTAATTCATGAAACTTTTCATTGAGCTTAGTAATTTCTTGTTGAGCATTCTCCAATAATTGTTTGTTATTCTGACAATCGACACGTAACTCCTCAGCGTGTTTCTTAGTTTCTAATTGAGATTGTTGCAAGTTTTCGATTTCTAGATCTTTCTCAGCTCCAAACGCATCTTTTTGACTATTCTGTTTCTCAATGTCTTCAATACGAGCGAGTAGCTCTTGGACGGTAGTATCCTTCTCCGTTATTAAGGCTTGCAGAGTATCTTTTTCATCCTGGAAGGTTTGCTTTATCTGGAGAACTGCCTCCTCACTCTGTGAATTTTGTTCCTGCATATCTTTAGAAGTCATATGTAATTGCTCATTAGTCATGTTGAGAGATTCCTTTAACAATGTGACCTCTTTCTCAGTTTCTTCTAGTTTTTGTTGCAACTCATGATTCTGTTGAATTAATTCCGTCAATTTTTCCTGCAAAGAATTCTTTGTTTGCAATTCATTGCTTAAATCTAAATGTAACTTTTCTATAGTTTTCTCTTTTTCCACAACTTCCAATTGCGTTGATTTCAATTCATTCTTAAGATCGTTTGCAGCTTTATTCAACGAATCAATAGATTTCTGATTGAGGTCACTAGATTCTGCAAGTTTTTGGTTTAAGGCAATGTTTATTTTATCAAGTTCAGACTTTTCAGCACATGCCTTTTCCACACTATTAGTAAAGTTTATATTTACTTCCTGAAGCATATGCTCCAATTCCTGCACTCTCTTTTCAAACTGTTCCTTGTTCTGATCTAACTCACTTTGTTTTGCTTGTAGTTCCCTATTTAATATTTCCAACTTACTGCTTTCTTCGCCACTTGTACCTAAAAGCTGCTCGATTTCTGCTTCAAGTTTCTGTTTTGTTTTAACAGCCTCAGCCAATTTCTCCTCAGTCTGTTGTGCATTCCTCTGCGCATCGCCCAATTCTAAAACTAATTGCGATTCTTTGATTTTCGACTGTTCCAAATGTTGTAATTCTTGTTGCAATCGTTCTTGTACTTGTGCAAATTCAGTCTTTACTGTCTCCACGAGTTTAGAACTTTTTCCTAGTTCTTCTTCACTAGCTTGGAATTTACCAAGAAGATCTTGTAACTCTTGCGTTTTACTAACTAATTCATCTTTTACATGATTCAATTGGTCATTCATATCAGTCAATCGTACATTAGAAGTTTCTATTTCTTTCCTGGCGGAATCCCCTTTCGATTCAAGTTGTTCCTTTAATTTGGCAATAGTCTCATTGGCTTCATTCAAGTGTGTCTTTAACTTGTCCAATTCAATCATAGATTTCTCTTCTTCCATGTTTACATTCTCAGTTTCTTTGATCTGACTTTCTAGGTCTTTTTGAGTTTTAGATAATGCCTCCTCAAGTTTCTTAATGTCATCATTTTGGGCTTTAACCAGATCATGTTGAGTTTCCAATTCAAGAATTTTGGCACTCAAGTCCATCTTCAGCTTGTCTAAATCTTTCTTCATAGTTAGATCGTTAACATCTGCCTCGTATCTGTACTTTTCTTGATCTTTTTGGTTATTCTCCAAAAGTATTTTAGCTTCTTCATAGTTACATGTAATCAGTTTAAGCTCATCGTTCTTAGCATTCAGGTCATTGGTATATTTGGCACGGACTTCTTCGATTTCTTGGTTCAATTTAAATGATTCTACTTCATATTCAGCGTTTATCTTTGTAATTTGCTTGTTTAAGTCTTCAATTTGTTTGGCGGATATTTCTTGGTATTGTTTTAAGGCACTATTGGCATCTTCTACTTGTGATTGTAAAGTTTGTACCAGCTCTATAATTTGTATAATTCAAAGGAAAGTTTTTTAGTAAATCTATGAACTGAGTAAAAGCGGATTTGTTTACCAATGGATTTTGTCTCCTCGTATTCTAAACTTGAACGTTTTTCATTTGCATGATCCAACTCGACTTTGATTGCTTCATTTTCTTCTTGAAGTGAGGCGAGGTCGTCTCGTGCTTGCACCAGTTTGGCGCTTTCAATGTCTATCAATGCTTGGAATTGTGATATTTGAAGTTCAAGTTCAGTTATCTTTGCCACATGTTCTTCGTTCGTACTCTAAAATCATTTATTCTTATGAGTATTGTCATATAATTTAAATAATTAATTATTAGTCACTAATCAAAAACGTCACAACAACAATAGAAGTTTATAAAAACTTTGGAAGAAGAAGGAAATTTGCAGTTAAAGGAACACACATTAGGCACAAAGTTAAAGATTCAACAAAATATGAACACACGGGCTTACTCTTTGTGCATTGATACGGTGCTGTAATTATAAAAATTATGTAAATAAATAGTATTAGTAATTATGTGGGATAGATAGATAACCTTTATATTAATAAAAAGATGTGTCTTTACCTCGACATCGGCTTTTGTAATCGCAGCCTCTTCGAATTTGAACTGCCAATCTTCATTCTTCGCTCGCTCTTCATCCAATTGACCCAAAAGCTCTTTATTATCATTTTCAGTCTGAGATAGTTTAATATGCACTTCTTTGATTTTGCGATCATTATCAAGTCGATACTGTAACAAATCCAATCAAATTATTTTCAAGACATCAAATACTGAGCTGTCAAGACTGGTCGCCATTTTTTGGTTGTTGTCTAGAATACGGACGGTAGAATAAGGAGAAACAACAAAAGAGCATTCTTGTTTCTCCTTATTCCATTATCCGCGCCCTAAGCAGACACAAAATGGCGACTGAAGAGCACACAAACCAGCCTTGATAGCGTCTTAAAAAGGTCTCTTCATTGACTTAGACAAATATTACAATTTAAGTAATTCTAATCTAATTTTACATACATTTTCAAACTCTTTCTGTAAAGTTACGTATTTCTGCTCGGCCTCGTCAGCCAAACTCGCCGCCTTTGTAATTTCCGCACGCTCCAAATCCCGTTCTTTCAACAGCTGCTCAATATGTTGCTGCTTTTCTTTGAGTACGTCCTATATATTCAAACAGAAAATGTAAATGTTTACAGAATTGTATACATGCGTTCTGTTTTTGCAATCTTATGATATCTATGTAAAACGAAAGTTGAAACATTTGCACATTTTGACTTTGTTGGTAGATTGCACTGACTAGTCGATTATTTATACAAACGATTTGTTCAATTTTCAATTGAAATAAGTGATTGGTTAACGATATATAGAGATAACGAGTGGCACAGATACTTAAGCTAAGCACAGACTTACAGTACATCGTATAATTTAATTAATACATATTGTGTGCCAAATTTGGAAAACTCAAGGTCATGCGATACAAAAGAGAGAGGAGTCTGTGTGGACATTTATTTAGAAAAAGCGTTCTGCGTAATTTATTGATATTGCATTTATTATAATGATAATTGATATTTGGATGCTAATTAGCTTTATGGGATATTTATGAAAGTTGAATAAACTTTAACTAAGAAGGAAAGCGTAACGCTGGGATATTGTTAAAGATTATATTTAGCATGATTTAGCATAGAAATTAACGAAAACAAGAAACGAAAACAATTTATGGCAGGGTCGGATTTATGAAGGGCAAACGTTCAAAATGTTTACAAGAATAAAGAAAAAATTAAGTTTGGACCTTCCTTTGTTCATAAATCCGACTCTGTACTCAAACATTTTGAAATTAAACAAATCGTTGAAGATAATATAAGATCAAAAAATTGGATTCTGGAAGAGAAGAATGCATGTTGGATTATGTAACTACCAAGGAAAAAGCAATCAGAGCAAATTTAGAGACATTTAGGGTACTTAGAGAGTAGCCAGCCAAAGACGGCCATCAGTCGGACCAACATTGGGAACGTCGGCGACGTGCTAACAGAATTTACTATTCTTTTAGCTATGCAATGCTGCTTAAGAAAATACGTCTCTTGTCGGCCTATAAAGATTACATGAGCACTACGTTGACAAAGCGATGCATTTATAAACCGTTTTACCATCGTCTGCTGAACGGCAGTTGCGTACTATCATTTCAATCGTTTTAAGGACTTTGGCGCATGCTTTGCATTTCAACGTTAATCGCTTCTAATCCCACTTCTAACGTTTTACTACGAAACTACGAACTCATTTCGAGCGGCAAGAAAATTGGGTGGTCGGTATCTATTTTCTACGGCGGCAAGATAGCGGAACGATGATGGCAGTAACCACTGGCTTACTGGCCAACCTTCATCCGTCGTCGCGTTCATCTTTTTTTGACGTTGAGCCGAAGTTTCAGAATCGGCCAGAAGACGTTGGCCCGTCTGGCGGCCACAGTATATGTGTTAACTAGGTTGTATTAGGGCACAATTATGGCAAATAATTAAGGCAATATTAGGTCCATTTTTCAGCTAGAAATCAATTGTTAAATTGATAAAATCTTTAAAATTTTAAGAATGTAATAAAGACATCGAACAGTTAACTATTGAATAATGTAATGCAATTGAAACATTAAATCTAGATCAATGAGAATCAAGAACTCGAAGAAACTAATAAAGAATTCAGTATTTGCATCATCTTCGAAAAGCAATATTCAAAGGAATTGGAACTTAAACTAAAGCTATGTAATTGCAATAATTGGCAGATAAACGTAACTAATGGAACACAACCCAGCTAGACGAAGAAAGTGATTAGTGGCAAGACCTCATCACTTTTTTTGTCGGGGACCGAAATTTATAGTTACGTTATATCTGCAGAAACAAGTAAATGCATTTTTTCTAAGAGTAGTCATCAACTAATCTAACGAGGTTAACTACAAAATTCCTAACAGCAATAATAATAATTTAAAGAAGTTTTAAACTAAATATATAACTACTACAAATAGTATAGAACTAGGAAAATTATTAATAACAATATTTGTCTCACCAGTGTTAACTTGTGTCAATTTATGCAAAAAAAAAACTTATTCACCAACGCATCCGAAATGAAGTTCAAGGTAAACTATTTACATAGGAAGCATATACAGCAAGGTAACATAGCAACAATAACAAAAATATACAAAGCAATTGATAAAAGTCTTGCTTGCTTATTCATTCAACTCGTTAGATATTATAATAACGGTCTTGTTTCCTATCATCCTACGTCCTTAACTCCAAGAAGGAAAATACAAACAAAGCAATAACCAACGCGTACAAGTTACTATCGTTGGCGTGTGTTCAAGGATCGTTCACATTTTATTAGGATTGCAAAGGATATATAACATACTCATACAACAAAATACTAATTGGAATAATCTACAGTTAATACGGTTACGCAAATGTAAAATCAAAAAAATTAAACAAAAATGCATGCGCAACACATAAATATATGATCAATATATGCAAAGAGAGAGATGAAAAAACAAGTCACAAATAATATTTATTTTTAATGATGCAATCAAATAAGTGGTAGCAAAACAAAACAATAAAGAATTCTAACCCTTATTAGCTATTTTTTCTGTTAATAAATTACACATTCTTACAATTTACATATTAGGTACATGTTTTTCTAAGTCTATATTATACAGTTCTACCTATAATTATTTAATACAATAGGCAAAATATGCAAAGGATTAAACAATAAATAAAGATTGAAGAATTAAAACAAATTAAAAAAACCTAAAGGGACTTGTCAAGTATTTCATGTGCAAATGTTTCACGTACTTCCGTTTCGTCATTCGAATTTACATTTTACATAAACTGCAAAAAGTTGAAGTAACAAAATAATAATAATAGTGATAGTAGTAATAATAAAACGCAAATAAAAATTGAATGCTGATAGTTATTCTATCCAATGATGATTCATTTAAGTCATCAATTAGTAGGTTACCTGCAGAGCAGTTCTTGATGGCATTGGTGTCGAGTTGCCTTTTGGTGGTGTTTGTGTAGATCTCTGAATAATTAGATGACGCAAAATAGCAATAACAAAAAAAATCACACATTAGTCACTCAAAAATTTATAAATTCGTATGTTTCAGTTTATAAATTAGATATTAGAATCATTAAAGAATTAAATTAATTCGAACAGAACAAAAACAAAACAACTCCAACTAATAAATATTAGAGATTTTAATTTAACATTGACATTCACACTCGATCATAATTTTAGTCGGATTATTTATGTATACCCACATAACATACGAAGAATATTATAACAACTTTAGAAATCAATTTATGTAAATTATGGATATCCCTAGAACGACTGACGAACTTCATTAATCGGCCAAAATTTGCCAAGTGCAGAACATAGAATCACGGCGGCCATTTGCAAAGTTCGGTATCCTTGAGAACAGCACCGCGAAGACCTATGACATTCATGACTAACTTCTTTTCCAAGTCGTGTGATTTACACTTGACCGATTAATTTTAGCATCACGGCAAAACATAGGCGCCTAGGGCTACGACTGCGCCAAACACGCCTCTTCTTGAGAAATCAATATTTTCGCTAAGTCAGCGTTCCAGTAATTCTCTATGAGTCAGACATATAAAAAAGTATAGCAACAGTAGAGTGCAGAAAAGTACAACTATAGAGCCACATAAGATTCTTTGGGCCCTTGAGTACAGCCCAGCTGCGGAGCGCTCCTCCGAACGCTACCAATTCGTTCCCAGGGTGACTTAGATGGGAGACTGTGATAAGCGTACTCGTTAATGAGGGAAAAATAATTTTTAAGTGCTAAGAGTATACCGCTGGGGTATAGAGTATTGTGTTGTCTGACGACTTGAGAGAACTGTTTTCGTTCATTTCTTGAAATGGCCGGAGATATCCTGCACCAAGAACAAATATGTCTTAAATCGCCACTGCTTAGCGGACTACTGACCTAGATGGATGTCCGACGAACGCTTTTCTTGATAACATCGGGCCCCGTTTTGGAAGTTTTTTGAGAAGTGGGCATTACAGACGTCCAAGATACGAGTACTGTCTTATTATTTACGCAATTGGAACATACCAGAAACAACTATTTGTTATATGGGACGTGACTTAAGCAACTTACACGTTGCCATTCGTGCAATTGCTCACGATGAATAAACTTATCGAAAGCGACCCTATTAACGGTTTAACTCGACATTTCCTCTTATAAAATGAGAAAATAAGCACGCAGGAGCGTATCCTTCACCACCGGAAATATACATTCGAGACCACAAGCAGTCCATAAAAAGTCACTTCGTACTACTAGCGACGAATTTTCCTAGCACCCTGCCCACCCCAGGTTCAAACTCCGAAAAATATAAATGTTTCTACAAATTTCTAGAATTTTGAAATACAGACAGATGCCCCTTTGCCCCTTCCCAAGCTATGCATCTGCTCAAAAACCATTTTATGTTCATCGCTAACACCCTCAATAAAATTATAAAACTTATTATATCATGAGCTCGGTTTCGGCTAAGTTTTGGGACATCCCAAAGACAACAAATTGTTATGTGGGTATCTACAATATTCGAAAACATACATTCATAATTCATATATGTCATTAAATATATGTCAGTAATATTTAAAAAAAATAAATAAATAATCCAAACCAAATTAACAAAAAGATTTAGTAAAATAAAAAATCCATCGATTAAAAAATAAAGTAATTAGTTGACAATTAAATATTTCTTGGTTCGGTTGTTGTTTGTCTTTTTGTTCTTCTTACTATAATTAAGAATTCGATCTAATTACAAAAGATCTTATTGAACAACAACCTACCTGTGGGGTCAATGAAGTAACACCTAATCTTACCCTTCGCGCTGTAGTTGAAGCCATAGAAGAATTCATCGAAAGCAACGATTCTTTAGAATTTGATCTTCTCATAGAAGAAGAATGCACAACGCAATTACCAGGCTTACGGTTTGAAGGTGACCGACTAACTTTGCTAACTGGTGCAAAGAGACCATAATTCGGTCGACAATCAAAATATCTACAACAAATTCGATTCCGTTAATTGTCCAGTTAATAAATGAATGTCAAAAAATATTTATCTAACCGTTCGCCATTTACAGATCCATCGTTTTTACCACGCGGCTCATCCAATTCGACACCGCACCATTCGCCATTTGCGAAAGCTGTGAATCCCATGTATCGTAACGTGCCTACTTTGGATCCTTGACTGGATTTGATAATCACACGATCGCCAATCTTAAAGTCAACGTGGGCAGATGCTAAACTTGTATTGGAAATGCCTGCGGGAATTAATTAATTTATTGATTAAATCAATTTTCGATAAATTCAATGTAAGTATTATTACTTAGGGCTGATCTTGTGCTTGTAGTAGGAGATATTTGCGACCTGCGCATTCCATTAGTAGGTGATGGACTGGTACAATAAACATCACCTCCGGCTGAATCAGGACCCAAAGGATAACGTGTAAGACGCGTGAGACGACTAAAGACTCCACGTTTAGGCTCACATTGGAAATATCTAGTGCCACCAACGGATCCATCATTTTTACCTGTAATCATGTCATGATTCTTTTAAAATCTTATCGATTTTATTAATGTCGATTGTGACTCACCGATCGGTTGATCTAAAACTATGCCAGCCCATTCACCTGGTGCGAACTGTGTTTCGCCAATATAAGCGATTTGACCGGGTTTTGTACCGCCTACGAAGACACGTTGACCGATGATGAAGCTATTGGTATCTTCCGTTAGCACCGTGTTGTTATCTACAAGTTTTAAGATAAACATCATGTAAATATGTCATTTGTCCAATGCAAAGGACAATGACATTTTACGATAGCTATTCTTACAACTTTGGCTGATGTGCAAAGTACATAACAATAAAAGAAGTAAACATGCAAATAACTTTTGGTACTGTACCTGAATATCTGCTGAGACCAGCTTCGCTTAACCTACGAGGATACAAATCCCAAAGAGCGTCCATTGAGGATGCAGTGCCCGTGCTACCGACTAAACAAAGCAAAACATTCTAGTCACACACACAGAAAACAAAACAGTGAAATTATTAAACAAGCTGCATACACAAAATGCAATAGTTGATGGTGATGAATTGAAAATAAATGTGAAATGTGCCATAATGCAATAATGTATGATTGAAAAGAGAATAATACCTTTGTTTTGTAGAAATTGACTCAAGATGATGAGCCGAGTAATTGAATTTAAGTCAAGTGCGCACTATTTGCCGTACAAATTGCAACTGACATCATGTCGCCTGATTAGTCTATGACAAGTATATCGAGGACGACAATGACGAACATGCTGTATGTAGTTGCAAACATGCAAAATGTTTGTGCGTTTCAATAATGTCTTAATATGAGAGCAATTTTGCGTAGGTGTCATTGGTAGGAAACATAGGAAAGAATAGGAATGTCTTACATATTTTGATGAAAGGATGAAATAAATATGACATAGGTATATGTATTTTGTAAATATTTTACGGATTTTAATGTGACTTAAGAGAAGAGTAAATCTTAAGACTTTGAAACAATCAATTAATTGTCTTGAAACCATATTTTTTCAACTTAATGTAAACAAATCTCGGGAACTATCTAACCGATTTCGTTCATTTTTTGTTTCCAATGCGTACAAATACATTCTCTATTATGTAACATAGAGGATATTTTGTTTTTTGACTTTATAGGACCATTCAAAGCAAAAATATGAATTTTATTTCAAATTGCTGATATTTTGGTAATTTGAAAAAATCCTATGCATCATAGTAGGGAATTCAATTCAAGTGCGGTTGTTCTACGATGTACCAGCTCTTCACAAACAATGCAACTTGCGAATAGCAACATGCCGGAGGCCGCCCACGGATGAAACTGCCATGACAGTGAAAAACAATATATATTGACCAAAGAAATGTTTCACAAAAGTAAAAATGTTGCTCTTCAACATATAAAAAACTCGAGGTGTTCACTTTATTTCTAATTCCAAAAAAAAAGCTCATTTCTTAGACTTTTTAGATTGCTAAACTATGAATGATGACCGTAGTAGAATTTATAGTTGAAAAAGTTGGTAAAATATCCTTTTTTGTGTAAATCAAAATAATATTTTGAATAAAAATACGATACATTTCTTTGCAAAAGCTAAAATCGTGGAACAAATATTTCAAAGCTTCTGTATATGATTAACGATCGGTGCGTTTTCATTTTATTATGTCAAGGCGCATTTCAAACACATTTCACTTGACGCCATTACGCTAACGCATGAACAACAATGCTTGCACAAGCGACATTTTTATTTTTACTTTACTTCATTTTCCCATAGAGTTAAATCCCGTTCAATTTGTCATTCAAGAAGTTGAAAACAATTTCATGTACATCTGTGTACTGTCTGTTAGTACCTATACTAACAATAGAATGAAGAATATTAAAATAACGTATTCACGAATGTATACTTATTATTACATTTAACATATTTTTATAGATTTCAATGAATAATATTTCATATTTTACAAAAAATAGTCGTCTAAAATGACGAGCGTTCGCAAACATTCATGCGATTGCGATCGTTCACTAGAAAAATAAATGATATAATTTTACCAATTACCATTAGTATAAATTATTCAATATTAGAATAACATTTACATTTATGATTTAATTTTTATTTCAATTAATGCGCAGGTATTACAAAAAGCAATCATTAGATGTCTTTCGTTGTTAGACAATTAAAAATTATGTAGCCAATTTTATCGTGTTAACCAATGCAATTGAATGCAATGTATGTAATATATTAAACATAAATATATATCTTTAATTAATTATTTATTGATTTATTATTGTTAATGTTGTTAAGCAGCATTTAAGAAATAACTACAGAACAACTTACGAGAAGTTCGTCTCAATGATGGCGAACGTTCGCGCGAATTCGATCGTTCGCGAGAAAGCCCTTTGGGCGGCTTGCTGTAACTGTTGCTGTAATTGTTGCTGTAACTGCTATAGCTACTTGCATAATCCTTATATAGATCGTCCTTGAAATAATCCTGCATATCTAGGTCCATTTTATAAATAAATTGTAATATATTATATTTTGCGTATTTATTATTGTAATGATGGTGATAACTTAAGAGGCTCATTTACCCGACGAACTGAGAGGTCCGGGTTGAAGCGGGCAGCAAGGAAACGGATAGGTCGAATGCGAATTGCTGAGTATGTTTTAAATGGAGGACAGCAACACAATGTTGGATTTCGATGACTATGGCTCGAATAAATGGAACAAAAATGTGTTTTCGGCTCGTGACTGATTACGGCTAGGGTATTTGATGTCATTACAAAATTCGAAAAGTACATTGTTAAGCGGTAAATAATATACGCTCGTATTGTGACTGATTTTGCGACTTTTGCCTTCAACTCGATATATATGCCGCAAAAGTAAAAGCCCGTTTTTCAAGATTTTCTAAATTAATTTTTAAATATTTCCGAATCAAAATTTGAAAAAGGAAATTGATAAGGATATGGTTTTTGGCCGC
>JARJDU010035777.1:0-20087 GCA_030264695.1 Lissagria laeviuscula | reverse complement strand
ACGATTAGCGCGTCGTTGCTGCTGCCCCTTTGCTATGCAAATTTCTTGTCGGTGCGCGAAATATGCGCATAAATAATCGAATCGAATTCTAATGCTAACCATAATTGGTAATTTCGCATGTACAAAGTCTTTTTAAAGTAAAAAAGGAGAAAAAAATTAAATTTGGATTCAAATCATTTTCGAATAAAAAAGTTAATTATTTCTTTAATTAGAAATGTATATCGTTAATCAATTCATTCATTATAACATCTGTTCAGAGATTACCTTTTTTTGAAACTAAATGATCATTAGAGCAGCGGTTTCCAAACTCTTTTGCCTCGAGGACTTTATTTTATAGTCAACACTTGCTCACTGACCCATTGGCGGATTTATGCCCTCACGCTTGCTTGGGGTCTCCAAATTCCGAAATTGACGGCGAAGGCTCTTGTACGAGGGGCCTCAAACTGATTATGCTCCTAGGGTCCCGTCAATCCACCTCTGCCCGTCTCCTAGACCCCAGTAGGCCCCTGTACGAGGGGCCTCAAACTGATTAGGCGCCTATGGTCCCGCCAGCTCTAAATCCTTTTCTGCCCGTACCTCAGGCCCCTGTACGAGGGACTTCAAACTGAGTATGCGACTAGGGTCCCGCCAGCTCTAAATTCACCTCTGCTCTTACCCCAGACTCCGGTGGCAGTTTAAGATGTAAGATTTAAATTGGAAGCCGGTTACTCGGTGCGGAATTTTTTCCCTGCGCCGTGAGCCCCCAGAAATGAAAGTACTTTCGCAATATACTCTAGTAATTCTAATTCAGTCGGCAACCCCTCCTCCCTCTCAGAATTGAAATTTCACTTTCGCAATGCCACAATGCGCTCTATTTTTTACCTTTCGTTGACCTCCTGACGTTGTTCAGAGACCCCTAAATCAATTTTAATTTTTCACGGGTCCCTAATGACATCTGCGAGCCTTGGGCACTTAAGTCACCTCCTGATTTAGAGAATCTATCAACGAGCAATTTTTTTTGCTTGCAACTAGGAGGTTGCAATCGCATATCGGGTTCTTTAGCATAGTAAGCGCACAAGGTTTAGAGAAGAGCGTCCCCACGAGCAATTCCGCGATATATCTGTAGCAATTTAGAAGATCGATCCACTCTCGAGTGCAATCAATTGCAATTTCTTTCCAAATCGCGCTTGCAAACCTATCTTTTCTAGCGATTGCACTTTTGGCAGCAGCAATTGCAATCTAAACCGTCTTGTCTTGATGTTGCTCTTCCTCGAATTAAATGCGATTATCTTCGAATGCGCCAATTGTCACATACTTCTCGGCATGCTATCGATACGCGTAATTCGATTGCGATTCTTTGATGGAACGTACATGCACTCTGTCGTAGTCTTCTTTCGCGTATAGTAAAACGATTAAATGTGAGGTGCAGCAGCTAAACTTGTGCTAGGTCGACGGGCGGATGTTCTTCTAGTGCTATAGTAGCTTGCTTGGCGGTAGCGACCGCGCCGCTGCTGATTGAATTCGGCCGGGTGGTTGCCCGGGCGACAGACGCCAACGACGTGGCCATGGAGACCGGGCGCGCCGAGCCGACTGCCTCGACGCTGCCGCCAGTCGACGCCCGGCACGCCCATCCCTGGATACACAACTTATACATATAGATATAGATACATAGCATATAACGTCAACTTTCTCTGCTTGTTCTTCCTTCCTTGCTCCTGCGAACGTTGCGTGGGCGAGGAACATGATTGATTTTGATGATTATGTCTATGAACGGGAGCAATAAACATATATTGTTATCATTTTATTAATATTTAGGTAAATGATTTTGCATTTTCCCATATGACAAATTAATGAAATTGTGTTTTTGTTTAATTTGCAAGTTGCCCTTCAGTCGCAGAATGTAGGCAACCAAGTATGTTTGTGCACAGGAAATTTAGTTAAATGTTTTTAATTAAATTTGGAGAAAACCAATTAAACTGGTGCTTTTGTTTCTTCTGAATTTGTGCAAATATCTTCCGTGTTCTCGTGGAATCCAAATATTTGCCTACTCTATTCACAAGATTCTCTTGCGTCTTAAATTTCGTTTAAAATTTTTATCCAAAAAATAATCTAAGATGTTTGAATTATCATAATATTATCTTTTTCTTCATAATAAATATAAAATGCGCTGCCGTATACGCAAAAATAAGTGAATTCCCACGCATTTTCTTCGTGCCTTATCATCGTACGATTTCTTGACTAGATCCATCTGTGCACTGTACATCACGTTCGACACATGATCCGGGAACCTTACCGCCGCCACTCATAGCATAATTTATAAGCTACACGTCTTTATGAATTTAATATCTTGACATAAACATATCCGCCTGTATTCGCTATAATATCTATATACATTGGCAGAGGTATAGTCTAACCTACAATACCCCTACATCTACTCCCATCACTCTTCTAGCTACGGCTGTAATTCCATACTCCACTCATCAAAGTCGTAGCAGCCATCGATAAAACATTGCTTGTCACGAGTTTTTTATGCTTAAAAAATGTCTGCAATATGCCGGAGAAAAAAATCATTCATTTATTCATAAAAATTGTTTAAATAATATATAAATAAATGACAAGTAGTATAGAAGATAAAGTAAAACGGATGAAGACAATTGCGAGATGTTACTGAAGATGAAAGTGGAGTGACCAGTCTGAATTCAAATCTATGCTAAGTAGCATGAGATATTATTAATAATAACACTTGTGAGTTAGTTGCGTTAATTGCCGTTCTTGCTTCGAAACAACGAGTCATTGCACTTAGCGTTATCTATCGTCCAGGATTGTACCGCGTGATTCAGGCTCCTGGTCGTCTCATCGTTATACTCTTCATTTTCAGTAACTTTCCTTCTTTTTTCTTCGAAATAGATAAATTAGTTTTTGTGATTTCTTTGGCTAATTTTTAATAAACATTTAAAACAGCTGTTTGACAGGTTTTTGGATTTTATGGACTAATAATCATTCATTGATCGGTTCACATTATTATAACCGGCTTTTAAATACGAAAAATGTATTAAGTTTCAATTAATTATTTCTAACCGGCTCTGAAATATTTCTAACCGGCTCTGAAAAGTTTCTAACCGGCTCTGAAATGTTTCTAACCGGCTCTGAAATATTCCTAACCTGTTCAGACATATTTCTAACCGGTACAGACATATTTCTAACCTGTTTTAATTTTTTGCTTTAAAATTATGAAATAATTTTTATAATTATTCAAATTTTGTTTCTAACCGGTCTTAAATTTAATATTTAATCCCATTGTTTTGTTTTCCGTACTTTCTTCCTTTTCGATGCTATCTTTAGGGAATTTTTGAGCAAATCTAGGTTGAACAAAAGCAGGAAAATTGTTTACACACTGACAATCTATTTTCTTTCCCTTCTCCTAACTTAATATAAGTGTCCTTTCTCTTTTAATTTCCTTCCCGTCTTTTCTCCTCTACATCCGCCCCAGTTTTTCCACCTTCTTTTCAATTCGGTATTGTTTTTCTCTTTACTAAGATCGTATCTTGGCGCCGCGTATGTTTCTTGTCGCCATTATCAGAACAAAAGTGTAATGAAATAAAGCAATGACAACGAATTCCAGAATTCGATTAAGTCCGCACAATCCGAAGCTGAATAATAAATATTCAGCTTGAATGAGGAATTTACTTCGCCATTCTTCATCTTCTCCTCTCTTTCAATATTTTTCTTTCTCTGCTTTACGCTTGGATCCATCATTCTCCCGTTTGTTTGTTTGTTTGTTTTTGCTTGTTGGGTATTTGTTTACACGAGTCGAAGGAATCCATGCGAATATGTAAAACATGAATTTAGCAAATTTGCAAGTTAATTAGCCCGCCCCCATGCGCAGATCCAGCATTACTAGTAGTAGCATCATCACCAGTGTTTGGATATAATATGAAATTCAATTCAATTTGTAGCCGAAACTCTCGGTGGAGGCGCTCGCATCGTGCCGCGGGCGAGGTTCGTCGTAATGGCAACTTCCGGCATTAGTATTCAAGGTAACTGCCCTGTCGGCCAGAGCGTAATGCATGCGATTCCTGGGAGACTGTGAGCATTTCCACGATTTTAACTTTACATTAGTATCCATGCTAACTTCCGGCATAGCTTTTTGAGTTGTTGTTGTTCACCTTACGTCACACAGAAGTGGCGCTGTGGGATTATAAAATCATTTAGCATTAGCCTGAATGGAGAATGGTGTAAACCTAACCTCAAGCTAGTTTTCACATAGAAACTGCGTCAATATTTTCCGGTTTTTCTAGCTTTTATGATCGAATGTCATTCTTTGGAGAAGTTTGGGTTGGCTTAGGGAAAAGGCAGGACGGACGGTTCTTCGGGTAATTGAATATTGCATGCGTTCTCGCACTTTTTATGATGGTTTGCTCTGCTTTTTGGGACGTGGGGACTATGTTTACGCATCGGATGGGTCCAAAGAGGATAACAAATGTGACAGCAGCGACTGATGTCCTACGGCATTATGTGGGACAGTGTAGTTGAGGTATCAATTTCGATTAAAGCCTTGTCCTCCATGCCAAAGTCTACTTTTTTTTTCTTCTGTCCTCAGTAGATTCTCTCTCCTGATCTTTCATTTTTAAAGCCTTTTCACATCATGTCCTTCCTTGCTTACTAAATTCTGCGGGCATCGCATTGCTGATTAAGTCTCTGGACGAGACGAAAGGAAATTCGAGTCGGTGTCGGCATTAATACCCGTCGTCAGGATTGTTTGCCGGAAACTGATGGGCGATCCTCCCATGATACAAAACGCTGACAAAGTGCGCGATTATCATTCTGCAGGAGGCGGCGATGCGAGAGAAAGCGAAAAGGACTTGGGACTTGCGGTTTGATATAAATGAAGGGCTAGAATGAGTCTTGAATTTCTGTTGGCGGCTGGATGGGTTAGTGATGAGATTGTAAAGAGGCTTGAAAAGGGGTAGAGTATCCTGTCAATTGAGTTATTAATGAGTTAGCTTGCACTAAAACGATGATTCTCGCTCTCATTGTGATCAAATCATCTAACCTCATGTTACCATTCAATAATTCAGAAGTTAATTTACCTCTCTTCCCGCCCCCCGACAAAGGAGGGGAAGACTGTTTTTTCTTTTCTTCTTCTTTAACCAATCAATTCTAACCTTGTTTTTATCTTGTCCGTAGGTGACCATACTGTGTCAGCACCATTAGCGATGGGCCGCAGAGGTGGTGGATATCCTGGAGGTGGAGGCGGCGGCGACGCTAGCATATTATCGCCGCGTGGTAGCGATACCGGCGGCGGTCTCGGCGTGAAGATGGTCGAGTATGTATTGGGCACATCGCCGACGAACAAGGACAGCCTCGAGCCGCGCATGAGGAACCTTCATCTCGACGACAAAAACGATAAGGACAAGCCGCAAAGCCCAAAGGACGATACGGGCGTCGTCGTTAACGGTCAGCCCGTTCAAAATGGACAGGTGGTGAACGACGAGGACGGCAAAGGGTTTAAGTAAGTATCAATTCTTTCTTCGCCTTTTTCTTCTTCGTCCGGTGCTTGAATAACGAGTGGTCAATGCCGGATGTAGACTAATGGAAAGAGCGTTCGTTCGCGTGGCTCTCCAGCTTTTGTCTGAAGCTAGACAGATATTTTCGGGAATTCCTCAATCTCTTTGCTGGCACAGTGAACCAGCGCCCGCGCGCGATTTCATCGCAACTCGTCGACAGCGCACGGAACGAACGTTCAAGGTTGCAGCTGCGATTCTCCACCTTGTCCGAAGTCAATGACATGTTTGCGGCTGCTTGGCGAGGCGACGCGGTTTTCTCACTCCTGCTGGCCGACGGACGTTACCAAGGTGACTGCTGTTTCTCCCACCTTAACAATTGATCGCCTCTTGTTGGCATGCTAGCGCCACCTGTATACAAGCCGCTGAACTTCGGCCAACAAAACTTTCTACTGAATCCTGCTATCGCGTCGCGGTAACTTGAGCGCTCGCGTATAGAGGTCGCTCGTTGCTCGCTAGCAGGAATTCTTGAAAGAATTCAAGACTCAATGCAAATCCTGTAATTGTTTAGTGTATACAGTACAAATTGAGATTTATTTGTTTTGTTGGTATTGTTTTTACAGCCGAACCCCCGGCAGTCGCCAGCCGTCGCCGGCCGAAGACGATCTCGGTAAGAACGGCCTGCAACTGGAGCAGGGTGTCGTTATCCTTAAACCGCAAGACCAGTTGCCGCCTCATCTGCAGCAGCAGCATCAACAGCATTTACAGCAGCATCTCGCACCGCATTTGGGTGTCACATTAGCCGAATCTGTCAATCAGCAGTTTGACCATTTCGGTGATCAACCGCCGCCGCCGTACGAGCAGCATCAGTACGCGCCACCGCCACCACCGCAATCGCATCAAGTAGTAGATAGTGCCGTTCTGCAACAGCAGCAGCATAATTTCGACGTTCAGGTGAGTCTTGCATTTTTATCGCGCCGATGTAAATTGTTTTTGTTGTAACTGGTACTTATTGACGGATTAATTGGTTATTAAGTAAGCGGCGATTAGCTGAGACACAACAACATAAGAAATGTCTTCTAAATGTACGCGAGTACTTGAGAAAGTGAATTATTGGACGACATTGCGCTTATTATCGGGCGGCGCGAGAAGGCGTTTGTAATAATTCATTAATATTACGATTGTGAGTCCACTTAAGTTGAGTAAAACCAGCGATTAAGTTGTTGTTCTGGGCTTGGTATAAACAATGCTTTTTGCACGCCCGGTTTGATCGCATTCGATCTCTCATCTATAATCGTAATCGCGAATGGTAAAAGCCAAAGACAAAGGCATCAATTAAAAGTAAATCGAAAGCTACCATAATTCAACTGTTTAAGTGTTTCGCGCATGTCTACTACTATGTACTTATCTTTCACTTGTGTACGATAGTAACAGGGTCGTTTCTCGATCGGAATGATTGCAAAATCTTATCAGTAATGAGCATGTTGGTGGTCACTTTGTACAGAAACTTAACTAAAGTTGACTTAAATTTATTAAAGGCATCTGCGCTGCACAAACAAGAAATCTAATTGCAAAGCGTGAAGAGCTTAATTAACATAAAATTAGGTGGTTAACAGAGTGTAAAGAATAGAGCATGTAGCATGCGCGCGCATGTGTAAATTTGATTCTCGGTCTGCTAATGATTCAACGGGCGAGCCGGAAAGGAGCACCGACGGCGGCAGCAACAAATGCAGACGGAAACAATCCAACCGCAACTAATAAAATCCAAATCTATGGCTTTTAAGTTCAGTTTTAGCTTCAGATATGGATTAAACGCGCATTAAGTTCTAACGTAATAATATCCGGCAAACCGTGCATAGTAAAATTCGTGTTATTGTTTCTTTGATTTTTTGATTAAATCGAATGCGATTGCATTTCCTTGCAATTCGTACATGCGCATTGAGCAATCGTGTAATTACGCATGCGCAGTAGCGGAAACTGTTGTGCATTTTAAGTAAGTGAATGCACACGAATGAATAGAAAATGCAGTCTTCTGCTTTTGTTCTTTCTTATATTATGTTTTCGTGTGGAAAAGTGTGAAATCACTGAAGAAAGTGCGAATAATGTCTTCTCTTAAGCTAAGCATTGTTTTATCTTGTCCTAAAAGCCACCAAAGAATAAAATTGTGTTCTGTTTTCTGATTTTCATTCGCCTCTTCTGGCTAGTTTTTGTTGTTTTCTCTTGTTGGCGTTAATTGAATTCAAATGGGCGTTAATGTACCAGCGACCATTTAACGAGGACAAAGCGCCTCATTATATTCATGATTTATCTCAACGTTTTAGTTCTCTCTTACCTTGTCTTTCACACACTGGAGGACAAATATCACGAAAACTTTGATATACCAAGCAGCAAGTCAGCCAGAGCGAGCAGGTTTATAGTTTGTTTTTCTGGCTTTTCCTGCAAAGCAGCAACAGCTTACTTACTTGCAACTTACAGGAAGTTTGCGTTTGTAGAAACGTTTTGATTTCGACCGCACGTTTGCGCATCCGGCAAAATCGCAACTTCTTTACTTGTTTCACGCATCTCTCGGTATTGCTTGTTGCATAGTTGATTTGCTTCGACTGAGAGCAGCAGGAAAATTGTTTTTGGCAAATAGCCCCATTTCTCCGTCGCTCGCTGCGATGCACAGATAGATGGATAGATTTCCTCTCGTAAGCTACGCATTTATTATTCATTTACGCTACTACTTGCTTCTAAATTTATAAATTTATCTTTATGATTCGCAACATGTACATCTTATTATTATTATCATTGCTATTATGTGGATATAGAGGATAAATCAGCGCGGAGAATGTTAGCGATAAATTTTACTTTCGGCTATCAATCATCTCCATGGATTTTTTCTTTATTTTACGCACGCGTAGGCGACATCACCGATTGTTTTTTCTTTTTATACCTTGCTTCGGGATTTTTTTTAATTGTCAAATAATGCATTTGCATGATGATGATGGTCTATGCGTGAAATCGATTTGCTTGCTTTTGTCTAGTATAATATATCGTCTTGTGGACATGATGCGGATCGACAAGAGAAACGAAGGAATGCGTGTGATTTATGCGCATGGTGCACTTCTCGTTGTTGCCATTTATTTTCTAAGAGAATTTTACTACATATGCTTGCGCTGGTGCAATTCATGCCTTTTTTTATTATTGCAATAGCAGCTCTGTGCATGTGAGAACTTTATTATGAATTTACCACGGTCGTCGTCAAATAAAACAAAAAATATGGCATGAGAAACGTGTGCTGTAGTTCAAACAAAACAATCGTCGTCTTTTGCGCATGATCCATGCAAGAGGGTAGTCACAATATTATATTCGCTCATATCACATTTGTAGATGGCGCAGACAGACGTTTAGTCCGAATGCATTGATTTTTTATTTGCGGCGGTATACTCAAGTTGAGCTTTTGCGTCGTTGTGGTACCCGTCGTTGCCCTCTTCGCGCCGAAGAGGACGAAGGAGTTCATTCTCGCTGCTGTTGAAGTTTGTTCTTTCCACGGTTCCATGCTTCTTCTTATTCTTCGCGCTGTGAACCGCGACCGGTGAACGAACTCCTTCATCTTTTTGCTCGTTTTCTCACTCATCCTTCAGTTTTCCTCACGCGCTGTCTCTCTTTATAGTTGAAAACTGTGCAATATTGTAAGCATTACCATTATCCAGAACTCACAGTGTGTAGTAGTTTCAATGCTTTGTTCTCCCAATGGAAAGAGCATTGTCTTCTTTCTGTTTTTTTTTTCTTCTCTATTTTCAAGGTTAGCTTTATTACCATAATATAGATCACAAAAACTTTAAAATAAATTGAACATTTGCATAAATCTGTATAACTGACGGATGACTCATTTGATCTTAGTAGAAGTGTATTTTTATCTCACGAAAATAAAATGATACTCGACGCGAGCACGAAATTCATTTAAATTGGATGATGTACCAGCTGCGGCAATAAGTCACCAAAATGTGCGTGATGTGCGCACGCGTCGATTGCCAAGAGGTGCAATTAATCAAATTTTCGCACACGTGCGCAAGGTGTAACTAGACGTGACGGGTGTCCGATCTCGAGCCCCCCAAGTTGTTGTTTCCGTTTCGTTGCCATTTACACGTCGCCTAAATGCAGATCAAATACACTTTACGTATGCGTTGTGTTTGTGATGCGCAAGCAAACGTATGTACTTGCGATAATACATGGCACGACGAAACGAGTGGGTGGACGGGCTCTTGCTATTCGTGCGAAATTCGGGTCGAATCGACGGTTAATTAGTGCTCGCGCTCCTGTTCCAATAAACGTCCAATTACGACTTTGGCCGGAATTAGATTATCCCGCAACTTGCGTAATCTCCGGCATATACTGTTTAAAGAAGAAACATTTTGTTTGTAACTTTGAACACAGAAGGAGGAGGAAAAAATGATGGTGACGCTTAAGATGAAAAACAGGAAAAGAGTGGTGGTTTGAGTTGTGGAAGCATAGGAAAATAAGGATTCAGGGTTTGAGAGCAACAGAAAAAGATTCAATATATTCGATCCCCGCTCAAAACTTTACCATTTACCTTCATTCTCCACTTCCCTCTTACTCATTCCATTTGCACGTTTTCTTATGTCTTACTTGGTTTACTTCCGCGCCGATTTCCTTCGCATACAATTTTCCGATTGGATGCTCGCTGCGTGTTGAAATATAACGGCTAGCTAAAACCTCAATATCGGGATGTAAACTCAAGGCTTGCGGCGTGTACAAGAACGGAACTTCGGAAAACTCGCGCCGCTCATTGAAAACGATTTGTCTTTGCATTTGCCTCGCGCACGTTTAATGCTCTTTTAATAATTCCATTCGTTTTCTTCACCCTCAATTTCTAACAACTTTGTTTTTGTTTTCTTTGGGAAAATTTGCAAAATTAAAATTTCCAAGTTACAATTTACGAATTTCATCAGAAAAAGCTAACATTTACTACTCCCCTACACTTTTTATCAAACTTGATTGATTAATAACTTAAACTTAATTAAATATTTATTGATTAATTACTGTTTTAATTAACAACTAATGAATTATTAATAAAGGGACTTTTTTGGTAGTAGTAAGAAATTTGACGGAACAAAACTTCTTGTCAATGCCGAACTTTGTTTTATATTGATGTTGTCCCCAAATTAAAGTTAAGCGTGAGATGATTGGAAGAGGGCGAATGGCAATCGATTGTTTTGTGTTTGTTTCGTCTTCGTCACAATCTTGTGCTTTTATTAATCAATTAATCAACGAGCCAACTAGTCTTGGGCTAGCTGCTCTCCTTTAGCTTTATCTTGAATTTTTTCCAATTATTTTGTTCGAGCGTCATAATAAAAGTCTTTGTCGGGAGTTTTATGCCTTATCCGTCACTAATTGAGCCATCAATGGTTGCGCATCGGAAGATTTGTAATTACTTTATACAGGAGACAACACAATGCAAAGAAAAACCTAAAAATTCACAAAATATTTTATATGGTCATTATATTGTTCTAGAAATAAAAACGGTTCGGTTTTTTGTTTCCCCCAATGGTCTATTCTTAGGCTTTGCAGACCTTGTGCACTGCGACGCATTGGCGTTTATTGTGCTGAGACCTGAGAAATTAACCTTATCTTTTGGAGACTTACCCTTTATATCGATGGTTGTCAAAAACTCACCTCCCAGCAGGGACAGTCTTGTGTTCGCCAAGAAGACGCAGTTGCCTAAAAGGTCTTCGGTTTACCTTTGATGTGCAAATGGTATCTCACTCCGGGGTGTGTCCGGTGAGTAGCCCAAATAGGAGTCTGATGTCCTCTTTGTTAAGGGAGAGAATTTGTTGCTGGGTCTTACTGGAGACAGCAATTAAATTCTAGGATTGTCTGAGACCCGGTTCGTCTCTTCAGGAAGCCTTTTTATTTCGCTTTTCTCTTTGCCAGATCATATTATACTTTGGATAAGCTACATGTTGGTTTGGGTCCGATGAAAGTAGCTTTTGCACCCTCTTTTACGAGTGCGTCCGCGGTAATGTTACCTTGAATGTCTTTGTGGGCGGGCACCCAGGCTGGGGTAAGCTGGTTTCCTCTTGCTAGTTGTTTAAAAGTTCTCTTGCAGTTGGCCATTATTTCTGCTTGCAGAATTGAAGGGAAATCGGCCTAATAAGGTTGCCTCCCTAGTAACTTTGGAGTACTCTCGATACTTGCTTAGCGATCGTTGCAGATCACTGCAAAGTTAGTATTAAAGTCATACAAAGTTATCAATTTATCTTTTGGGCACTTGTAAATATCTCTTCCGCTACTGAGTTTAAGATCTGCATATGTCCCTTATTGGATGGATTGCATTCCATTCTAAGGGCCCATTTGAGGCTTTCGTTCTCTATCTCTTTAGATAGCGGCTGAAAGTCTAGCAGAGCAACTATAGCCGCTGTGGGGGTATATTGTTCAAGAAGGTTAGCTCAACTAAAACTGTTTGAGTTAATGTCATGCATTCTTAATTCACTTCAAACTTATTTTATTTGCCACTTCATCGCCGCCCATTTTTATGCTTTTCCACTGCTTTATAACTTCAATTGTGTGTGTGAAGGTAGGAGAAGAGTTTGCGTGATCCGCTAACATTATTCATATTTTCTTTTCTTTTTCCGTCTTCCTCACACAAACTCACTTACAAGGAGTACATAAATATCGCGGACTGTGAACTGGCGACTCGAGGGAAGGAAGTACGGATGGTTGCATACACTTCACACGGCCGCGTAGAAGAAGTTCTTCACCGTGTACGTACCTTACTAGCTCTAGCAGCTAAGCACTGTATAATATATGGGCTTCAACCCAACCTTTTTTCTCGTAGATTTTTATATCTTCGTGATGTGGTTACTAACTTCTCTTCAATGCATCTAGAAGTTCACCGAGATGTATAAGCTAGAGAGAGTTTATTTTCTTGATAATTAAAAAAATAAGTAGTATATCATTGGAGGGTATTAAGATGATGAAAGTTGGTCGTGTTATAAGATGATCAAGAGCATAATATGCAATCCGATATAGTGTTAGATTGCAGACCAATAACAGCCACATGGCGTCGACTAAAGAGTAAGATTTATGTTGATCACGCTATGTGGCGTGCGTGCGCTTTATCCACCAACTGAAACCGAATATGTTGACATCCTGTATAATTAATATAAATTAAGGTACTTACTCTTGTTCGTATATAGATGACACTGAAACCCTACCTTTATCGCCGACACTAAACTACTCTATTCCCATCCACGGCCACCGCGATAATACCACATCAACTATCGGGATCAACCTCATTCGAATTCTGCAGCGCCACCGCGAAAATCTAAGTAGGCCATGATCCGAGCATAGCCTGTGCATATAAATGCACCACGCGAATAATAACCGTCTGTCTGTCTCAAGGAAATCAGAATCGAAGAAGGCGCTGACGAAGCGGACGAGGGCATTTTCCACCGCACGGGCATTAGGAATGTCAAACGTAACAGAATTCCATGCCATTACATGCCGTGACGTTCGTTCGCTTCGTCTGCCCCTGCTCTCGCCCTCGAGCGATGTGGATGAATAGGTGGGGTGGCTAGACTAGTACGTTTTCGTGTGTTAGCATAGCATCTTCAGGGTAACAAGGTTTCAACAAGGAGGAAGAGGAGTAGGGGATTTTACATTGCGGAGAAGGGTCGGTTCACCAAGGATAGGGGATGATATTGCACAAGGCAGGATGCTTGCGAGTCGTTGCGAAGAGCAACTAGTTAGTTAGTTGGAAATTTCTATTTTCTGGATGAACGTCATCTCAGACAGATCGGCAAAAGGCAGTACCACCGAGACGGATGTAGCATCCTTGTTACTTACCCTACTTCACCGCTGCGTTTCGTGTTATGATGTTGAAGGCTGAAGTAACTCGAGGACGAGCGGCTTGGTTTGCTTTACATGGAGGATTTAATTGTCGAAATAATGATCTGATTTTATAAGCAACAATGGTTCGGGGCGGAGCGTAAGCAGGAAAAAAATTTAAAAGTTTAATTAATGAGGTCTTCCATTTCGTGCTGTTAATTTGTTTCAATTAATTAATTAAGGCTTTTACCTCTTTCCGGAATTTTTATTTATTATCTATTTATGCCGCCGTGTTCCGATGGACCGGACGACTTTGACACTCACGTGTAGTTACATCAAAATTGCGTGCTGTTTGATGAGAACGGGTTAACGGGTTGGTTCTCGAAATGCAAAAAAAAAGTCGCTAGGAGAGCTGTCTTCTTCCTTGCCAAAGCGCACATCATCAGCGTCGCGTACGCTCAACATCTTGTTAAACAATTTGCATTTCGTTTAGTTAGTACTTGTGTTTGGTAATTATTCTTAGGAGAAGTTTACACAATAATTATATATATAAATCTTAGGAGAAGTTTACAATAGATGATGCGTTTGCTATTTGATCGATGTATAAATGTAATAATGATGTTTTCATCGGGCTGCAGATGGCACTGTGCGGTAATACATACAAAGCATACTAACATGTTGCATTAGAAGCAGCATTTTGTTGTTGTTGTTGTTGTTTTTTGCGCATCTGGCGTAGCCGTAACCATAATGTCTAGAAATGAATGTGCGTCATGCGAGAACTGATATTTCTGCCATCTTTACCAGATGATGCCTTGGTGCAGTTCACATAAAGACTTTTTGTTCTGGTATCCTGCTACTCACTCGACTCCTAGTTTTTCAATCTCACATTGTATGTCAGTTTTTTTTCTTATCTTGCATACATAATTTAAGATATTTTAGATTAGTTAGGAGAGTTTAAGAAAAACATGTTGAAGAAAAAAACGAGCGATTTGCTGCTTTTCCCACGTTTTGCGGTCCTGGTTCTTCCTCTTTTCCCCACTTCCAGGTCTCATTTGTCTGGCTGTTTCTAATTTCCTCCGTTTGACGTCGAACTTACTTACTTTATAGTCGATTGATGCGGACGGATATGTCTCAAGTAAATACTCTGTTACGGAACGGAAAAATCTGTTTTCCTTGGGAGATTTCCAATAATAACAATAATAATAATAATAATAATAAGCGAACTCGCCGCAATGTTTAAAAGTTGCGAATCGGCGCAAATTGAGAAAAACGAATGTTGTTCTTTTGCACGATATTCATCTCACTCTTTCACTCCATTTCTTCCTTTAATATGTACATCCCAAGGACAAGTATCCGTTTGGTATACTACGAAATATAAAAGTAAAGTAAATCGTTTTATTTACGTGATTTAGAGATTTGCGTTTATTTCGCTCCGGGTTACTTCGACTGCTCTCGCAATGTAATGTAAACTAAATTTTGGGTCTTAGATGAAGATGTGTGTTGTAGTAGTGTTGTCGGTACTGCTCGTAGTGCCGGCGGAAACCGGACGCGAAAATACCCGTTAGATGTTTGATCTTTTAGTTTAGTTTACTTTATTCTATTTTGCAAAGAAATGCTTTTTAGTTTGCTTTAGCTATAGCTTTTCTTTCTTTATTTCTTTAAGCGTTTCTATTCTTTTTATTGTTGCGGATGCTGTGCGCCAACAGTTGGTCGATGTGGATGATATATACTAGCTCAACAGTCAAGAAGCCAACTGGTGCGATATTATGGTCCGCAGAATGCACATCAATATAGAAATTATATTTTATAGCAACAATTGTGTAATCTGTGGATGATCATTTTACTTTTCCGTTTTTTTTTTTTTGTAGAGGGAACTAACGTTAGATTTTTTAGGCCCGTTGGGTAGTGAATTTGGCAGAAAGTAAAGCTTCCCTACATCTAGTGACATGCGTTTTTTTCTTTTCGCTTTTTGTACTAGCTTGCTGCTAGCAAACAGCGTTGATCTTGTCATCCGCTGTGCCGTTGCCGAAATCCAAGCTTTAACGGATTGTTTAAGTAAGAGAATAGTGGTTCCAAACAACCCGTATACACGCGTATAACTTGACTATAGATGTGGGAGGCCCTTTACGCTCGTAGCGATTGGCTGATCGGTGATCAGGGAATTGCGAGTGGGGTAACGCTTGTGACGATTGGCTGATCGACTGCCTCGTAGTCGGTGAATGGTGACGTCACATATCTACATGGTATGCGTATTGGCGTGGCGTCTAAAATTGGGATTCCATTTTTTACAACGAAATTAAGACTTTGTTGATTAGAATATTAAACACAACAATTAAAAAAAAAGAAACATAACTGTTGTGCACAGCACTGCTTTTTTTTTTAAATTACAATTATGCAGTAGTTCAATTTGATTCAACACTCGTTTCATGTTGCTCATTTCTTGCTAGATTATTTACAGAATTTTGGAAGATTTATTGATTTATTTATTCCTTTTTGAGTTTTATTATTTTGTGTGGAATTTACTCTTTTAAATAATGTCGATGATGCTGATCATAATAATAATAATAATATTTATATCAACAATAATCTACTTTTAGATTTCTCGCTGTTGATACACAACCAGTGCGAGCGTAGAATGTGTGTATTCATGCGGATTTATGCGTCATTCAATGCGTGGAATGTTTGCTTTGCTCTTTTTGCGCTAAGCTCTTCTAATAACTCAAGCAAAAGTTGAGGTTATGTCTATATCGGCTGAGTCAGCTGCACTGAGCAATAAAAAAAAGAATACAGTGCTATACAATAATATGCACATCATCGTTCAAATATGCATTATTATTTTGCATTCTATTCTCTAAACCGAAGTTTATGATGCATTATTTCTAAAGATCTAAAGATCTACATCATCCAGATGTTGGATGCTCTCAATCACCTAGGTACACATTTTTCTTTTTTTTTAAAGAAATTTCAATTTTATTACGCCGGCTCTGGTTTTTTGTTGTTGTTTAAACAATTGAATTACTGCTATTTCATCATATTAAGCATTAGCTCTAATAATTTTCTACGAAAGAAATCAAATCGAATGTCGATTCTATAATAAAATCGATAAAGCTGTGTTTACACTGACTGGACGATAAACAGGCGCATTGGAATTGTATTGTTTATCGCGCATGAAATTAACCTTAATTTACTCCCTTCCGTGCTACTTTTACCCCATCGCCCATTTTACTATTTGTGTATCTATATGATGGTATCGTATCAAATTACCGAATAGCTGTCCGTCGTCCTTGTGTCTATTTCCGAACTTTGCCTTAATAACGCCTGTCAGTTTTGTTTTCCATTCGTAGCGGCTTTCCGTTAAAGGTCGGTTGTTTTCGCTTCATTAATCTAATCGATTCCTCCTTAGCTACAATTGCCACCAGTGAAAAGGTGAAATAAAGTACAGCATACAAGAAGCGAAACGAAATGTAGAAACGAAGGAAGTGTTGGGCAATGGGTAACTTTCACCACGTTCACCCGCTCTTCATCGATTTTTAATCGAACTCTAGCAATTACATAGTAACTTGAGCTGAGCTTCTGTTAACGGTTACAGTTTTAATTCTGAGCTTCATGTAATCGATTCTCTACATGCTTACTCTTACTCAGTTTACGTGCTTTGTCTTTAAAGGATAATCCCGAACAAATAAATAAGTCGTCGATATCAAGGGAAATAAAGCTGCAGGGGAATAAAAGAAGAACAGCGAGCAGCGCTGTAATGAAAAATATTTTGAGATTATTAGAAGCTGATCGCTAAAGAGAATAATAATCTGTTCAATAGCGACATCTATATGTCGCTAGAACTTTTAGCCTTCTCTTTTGTCCTTTTTTTGAAGGTGTATAAAGAGTGAGAGGAGATAACTTAATACTCTTGCTTTTCACCTTATTCGCCAATTCGTTGTCGTTCGTCATCATCATCCTCATCGTAGAAGTTAAATACAAATTTTCCGGTCTATTGGGAAAAGCGCGACGACGCGCCGGATTTCGGAAATTAGATTTTCCTGCCGGTTTCCGATTGGATATTTTTTCTAAGCATTGTAAGTACATACTTACCACCCTCTCTCAGCACTCTTAAATGTCGTCTCGCGTCCTATTCTATTTTTATATTCATTTTTTGCAAGGAATGCCGAGGTTATGCAAGAAGATGTTTAATATGAAAAGGTGGGAGGGGTATATGGCGAAGTACCACTTATAATGTGTACACATTCGAAAAGGCCCAAGTTAATTAGGCTCGTGATAATTATCCTCGCTCTTATTATGCTTATCATTAATAATTTTGGTAGTGGTTAGACTCCCTGGTGTGTGGAAGAAAATGTGGGAAACGTACGAATTCTTATCGGGCGCGAATGTGTTCGTGACGTTGTGCGCGTGTCGTCTAATGTAACCGAACCTAACAGCACGCCCCGCCCCACATTCTACGAAAACAACTCGTTTGCATAAAGTAATTAAAATCTTTGATAATAGCACCCGCGCACGGTCTGGAGTAAATGGAATGAACTAAAACGCCTCCAGCACACACTACCGTTGTCGCTAAATGTACCCACATGTCACCGTAAGTTGTTAAAAATTAGCATTTTTATGACAGATAGTAATAATATTAAAAAATTTAACAATAAACGAAATGAGAAACCATTAATATTGATGATGTTCTTTACTACTGCGCATAAGATACTCAGCGGCGCATTTAGCTGACGAGGGGCCTCAAATTAATTGTGCGTCTAGGGCTACTTTACGAGGAGCCTTAATCTGATTGTGCGCCTAGGGTGCTTTTGCGATGAGCCTCAAACTGCTTGTTCGCCTAGGGCTTCTTTGCGAAGAGTTTTGAACTGATTGTGGGCCTAGGGCTCTTTTGCGATGAGCCTTGAACTAATTGTGCACCTAGGGTTACTGTGCGAAGAGCCTCAAACTGATTGTGCGCTTAAGGGCTCTTATACGAGTGACCTCAAACTGATGAATGTGCGCCTAGGTCCATAGCGCAGAAATCAGTTTAAAGCTTCTACTCCACTTGGTAAAGAGGCCTAAGGCGCGTGCCTTCTGAACCTTTGCATAAATTCGCTATTGTGAATGGCGCATGCGCACTAGTTCCGAAATATACTATTAAAATAATTATTTGTTTTGAATTTACTAGCGAACTGAGTTGATTGAAGAATATTCCTAATCTTCGTGAGAGTGAGAGAAGAGACGAGGTTGTCGACATATGCCGCCCGTTGTTTATTTATAAATTTAGTGCAAAATTTATAGCCGCCTGCATCTCGTAATGCGCAGTGGTTGTTTTGTTTGTTTCCGCTGGCATTGCAGTTTAGTTTAGTTTTATGCAAGCCGCGTCAGCATAAATCCTCGATTCCAAAACTTCTCTGGCTGCCCATTATTATGGCATTATTGCAATCGCGCATGCGTGCGTTTACGGCGGTGGTGGCGACGACGGCGGCAGCTTATAAATATTTCCACGGTTCATCCGTGATTCATTACACTGTTTATTCTAATTAAGCTTCGCTTGAAAATCGGCACGCAGCTATAAATCTTTTTTTGCTTTGGAAAACTGTTACGTGACTGAGTAGTGTGGTGCTGATGAACTAAGTAACAGAAATGTACAAATGCCTGCGCATAGTGGTCAGTATTGTCTTGCGCAAAGCGGCCTTAATCACTTTTTGGTTACAAGGTCCATAAAACATATTTATATGTTTACGAGTCGACTTTTGCGTCGTTTTCGTCTACAAAGTGTGTGTGCTTTGGTTAAATCCTGCAGATTGTTGGGTTGACACAAAGAGCAGCAAAAGACGAACGAACGGACGGATACAAATATTGACCGTTCGAGTCTTACTTTATTTAGTCCGGCTTTGCCAGTTTTATTTAGCTTTAGAACAGACAAAGTTGTCGTCTGGCTTGAGGTTGACTGTTTGGCTCCGATGCGGTTTCCGCGAAATGAGCGGTTAACGGTTATCGTTATTGTTCCAAGCGCACTTTGCGCGTTGTAAGAGGTGAGCTCAGGATATGTAGGACACCGAGCAACAGAGACCACTTCGATGGTGGTCGATCGGTCAGGCAGTTTTGTTCCTTGTCGTTGGCTTAGATAAGGATTTTACTACTTAAGGCGGTCGCATATGCACTTTTGATAGTCTTCGGATGAGTTTACTTTAGAAGACCACTTTTAGAAAGCAAAGTGAAGTTAAAAACTTATTTTTTGTTATTTCATATATTATATGAATCAATCAATTAATTTGAAAGTATCTTAAGCTATGCGTAGGATTTATGCGCAGAAGGTCCGCGCCTGGGTCCTCTCTTAAGCGTGAAGCCTTCTAAAATTCTGAAAGTAGTGGTGAAAGCCTCTTTGCGAGGGGCTTCAAACTGATTGTGTTCTTTGGGATCCTTTTCGAGGCGTCTCAAACTAACTATGCGTCTAGGGCTTTCTCAAACTCGCCGCTTGAAGGGCTCCTTTGCGAGGGGTCTTAAACTGATTGTGCGCCTGGGGCTTCTTAGCGAGGTGCCTCAAATTCATGGTGCGCCTAGAGCTCCTTTACGAGAAGTTTCAATCTGATTGTGTTCCTAGGGCCCCGTCAGCTCTAAGTCCGCCGCTGGTAGGAACTACTTTCTTAGATCGATTTGTGAATTATGAAGCGGAACCACAGGACTGAACTCGCGATTGTATTATTGCTTTCGAGTTTCCACATACACATTCAGTTGACATGGATTTCTCCCAAGTTGCATTGAACGAAAACGACATGCCAAATGCATATGCAT
>JARJDU010035776.1:0-13888 GCA_030264695.1 Lissagria laeviuscula | reverse complement strand
TTTAAGCAATTTTCCAAGATTAAATTTTCCAAAACCTCACACTTTGGAAAGGCAAGCAAGCTTGAAGTCGCTAGAAACCTCTGTCTAGTAAATATTTACTCGAATTTGCATAGAAATTTATGTAATATAATTGAACCGTGCTTAATATAAACAATCTGCCATAGAGGTTGCATTCGTGGATGCTATGCAGCTTTAACTATAGGTAGAAGAAGGCTAAAGTAGTTGTTTGCTACTATGATGTTTAAATAGAGTTCAGAATGCAATTCATTCCGGAAATGTGTTTGCCTCTGTAAATGTAGATATTACTTACCTTACTCTTTCTTAATTTTTCTTATACTACACTCTCACTAGATTTAATCATAATAGTAGGTATTGTTTATATTAAATTTTGATCATAAAGAGGTTGATTGTTAAGTATAGGCTGTTTATTTTCCAGCAGTGAAACTACCGCATTTTTTTAATTTACTGACCACGTTAAGAACTAACTAAAGAAGTCCAAATCTATAAATATTGGCGAATTAATTGTTGATTTTGGCAAACATTACCACTGCCTTCTAGCTCATAATTTAATAAGAGGTTTGTCGTACCTCAGCTTTGCGTCCACTTGGACACCGACATATCGTAGAGACGGCTGTGTAGGTGGCGCCTACAGTTAGTGTAAGGTCTCCCTGGTTTTCCCGCTTGTCACTAGAACTGTCTCAGTCTTCTGTTTTGCATGGTCCAGACCAACTGATAAAAGCTATTGACCTACTGAGGTGACTGTCTCGTTTGCCATCTAGGTGATTTCTTTTATATGCTTGGCTACGTCATCTACAAAGCCGACCATCGGAATTCCTGTGGGCAGCGACAACCTGAGAACTACTTCGTACATGACATTCCACAGCAGTGGTTCGAGAACAGAGCTCTGTGAAACGCATCCTGTGATGGTTATTGTCCTGGGTCCCGCGTCAGTATTGTACATAAGAGTTCAATTGCTAAAGTAGCTCTCAAATATATGTCTGATGTACTCCGGAGTCTGCATTCTCTTGTACTTAAAGAGTAGTATAGGTGAATCGTTTATTATTAGGAGTCAGTTTTCCTAGTTTAATAATTTCAAAGAATTGTGCTATTATAAACAATATTTTCTCTTTCATTTTTCTATAAATGTTTGTTTTAATTAAAAGAAGTGAACAGACCCAAATTAGTTGACGTCACTTGAGTGCTATCGGATTGGCTGATTTTGAGCAGTTTTGAGTCAACGTTCCCAAGAGTACAAACCGTTGGAAATGATCTCTAACTTCCGACGAGTTTTGTCAAACTAGACGCAATTCGCGTCTTTTACGTTTGTCTTCATGCTTGTGAATATTTGCCTCGTGTTGCTCTAACGGACATTTGGCATCTCTGAAATCAGCTGATAGTACCATTGAATCGTGCTGGTGTCCGAATAGACAACACAAAGTCAAAAACAGCGTCATCTAATTGATAAAATTTTTCCTGTAGTGTAAAAATCTGTGGATGAATAAATAAAAGAATAATATGGGTATAAAATTTTAAAAAACTTTATTGATTGATCCAATAAAAAAGGAATTTTACCATTATAAATCCTGTTGGCTCCTGCCAATATGAGTAGAGAGGCCACGTGGCTTCTAGTATTGTCTTATATTTTAATTTAAGTTTTATGTTCTTTTTGCAATCATTGCTTTTTCCTAATCTATCTACTATGTATTTAGGTGTCTCTTATGCGCATTTATTAGTTATGTTTTTTATCTGTGTCACTTGTAGTCGTATTTATCAAATCTTTCTTTCTAGTTTTAAGTTATCTGCCTTTTTTGTCATTGCCGTTCAAGCATCCCGTCTGAGCGACGATGGTAGTGCCTTCCTCACATATTCACATACATTCACACATTCCTATTAGCCAATCACTGCATTTGTCAATCTTCCTATTCTTCAAGCATTAGTTTTTAAGAATGTTTTATAACGAGAGTCGTCAAGAGAGTCTCGGTGAGCTCACACTAAGTCTCACCGAGAAGTGCTCAGTATATCGTCGTACGACGAAGACGTGTAACATTCATTCTATAAACAGTTTTTAGTCAATATATGAAGTTAAACTGCATCACCTCAACACCAGTCGTCATTTCATATTACAAACTATTTTTTTTAACGAACCAGCACTCCTATTATTTACACGTTCACGATACAATCGCGTATCAACTTACACGCTCATCAGTGTACGTAAGATAAGCCTAAGGTGCCCACAACCCTTTAGCCACCTATTCAAGTCCCATTCTAGGATTTGATTCATTCCGGTTCTTTCACTCAAAGGCATTGATCAACTGTATAGTTCTGTTATGAACTAGAATTTTTTGACCATATTTCGATTTTTTTAAACTGTTTCACTTTGAATTACATTTTAATTATAATATTATCATCACAATTTTTTCAATACTAATTAAAGTAAAACAGGAAAAGTTTGTATAAAACTGTAAGCTCGGAAATGTTTGACAATAGTTTGTGACAGTACCACATTGCTTACATTCCACCCGCACATTTTTCTTCACAAAGAGAAATACAAAAGCTTTTCAAAAAGCTAGGAAAAGTTTAATATTAAAATACTAGTGTTGCACTTATTGCACATAGCATGTGCATTTATAAATTTATAATGAAAATGGGTTGGGAAAGCGAATCTAGCTTTACATCGAAAAGCTGGAATGCTCGGTTGTTGTTCCTTTCGTATTATGACATCAGTCGACTGAACTGACTGTACTGGACATACTTTAATATTTGTTCCCAGTATCATTGTAATTCGAGTGCCGGAGTTTCATATTGTTATCATTTTGTCGTATTAGGGGCTGCATTTGTTTCCTCTATGGGATAACGCATGTATGGCGTTGAGCCGTGATTGATGCGCGATTGTAGGCGCTGTTTGATACGGGACGACTCGCTTTGCTCACAGAAGATTTAATTAAAAGTCATACTTCAAAACTGCAAACTAGGAACAAATAATAGTTGCCCTTCTGGTGTATGCGTACAGAGTTGGCTTTCGGAATTTTTGAAATTGGCTTTAAGTCAAAAGGGATTTTCAATTTAAAATGAATACAACTCTGGTTGGCAACAGCACGCGTAGTTAGACAGATTAAAATATCTATCCGTTGTTCTGGCTGCACTGTTTTTATTATTGGCGTTGCAACCGGAAATTACGCTCGAGACCATGTTTCATTAAATCTCCAATGCGAGAAATCCGGATAACCGATGCACCAATAGTCATCTGTCGGCCATTTCGAATTCATATGCAAGTTTTAATCATTCAACACTTTTCTGTGACATTCTTTGCGATCGCGGGGTAAATATCTACAATTTTAATTCCTTTTACATAATTATTTTTATTTCCTCAACGATAAACAAATAACAACTTTATAAATGCATAATTAGTAACAATCACGATTTGCGGAAAGTGTTCCGCATGAGGAAGTAGCAACCAGACAGAAGGATGAACAGTCCGATCAAGGAGTAGACGATTGTGATGATCCAGAACGCCAAGAGGTATGCAACCCGATGGCAATACGGTTGCCCGTTAGTTGGATCGTAATTCGGCTGGTACTCCGAGTAGACATTATAGGAACCTAGAATAAAGTGCATTGAGTACGCTTTTGCTTCCGGTTTGGTGAAGTTAGAAGGTGGAAAAAGAGAATTTATACCGAACGCTTGCCAACACAGGTCGAATAAAACCAGCAAGATAACGACGTTAAAGAGATATTTGTTCCGGGTGTGGATGAACGCCTTGGTGAGGATACCTGTTGAACCTGAAAAATGGTCCTGGAGTTTAGTAGGGGGCGACGACTGTGTTTGCTTGTGGCGGCGGAGAAAGATTTACGAGCATCGACATCGCAAAGCAATGCGCCAGCGTTTTATTAAAAGCGCCAGCGGCATACATTACGCACCTGCTACAATCAAGTAGACTGGGATGAGGGGGTTCACGGTGCAGCTGTTGAGACTCATCCAGCCAAAGATGAACATGGCGGAGAGAATGCCATAGAAAAGGACCACTGACGCGTTGACGACGGCTGCGGGTGACGATTGCGGGCGGTCACATGTGCGAAAACACACGAACGTCGAACCAAAGAAAACAATAAGCTATGATTCAATCTTACGTGATGTTTTCTTCCGGAATTTGGCCCACGAAGTGTCATTGTCGTCGCATGGGGGTGGACTCTTCTTCTTATTCTTATTGTTATTATTTCTTTCTTCATCCGTTTCTTCGCCACCTCTTCGCTCGTTGTCTTCTGCTTGGTCTTGTCGAAGGGAAAGTTCTAGGAGTGCAACAGGAATCGGTATGTTGGTGCACTCATCGCTTGGGTTTTCCGGGACAGTAGAGGCGGTGGCAATGACAACTTTTTGCATGCTCGTGCGAGTGTCCGACGTTTTCGCCACTTGTCGCGCTTGGCATATTCTCTTATCCGTTGTTCATTGGGACAATGTTAACGATCGACTGTTGGAACGAGCGATAAAAACGTGCTCTAGTTATAAAAAGCGGTGCCAGGTTGGTTGGCATTGCCATGAACGTATTTTTAGTCTTTGGGGTACGATTCAATAACGCACGATGGTTTATTTTGCACACAAACGGCGGAAGCCGACATGCGACTCAAATCGCGGCCAAGTTGTATTTGCAAATTGTGTAACTAGTTTCACGGTGTGAAGGTGGTTGTCTAATTTGTTATTGATGTGGAAATCTTTTCAGTTACGCCGATGTTTTCTTTTGTTCTTTGATCAATTATGTCTTTTTGATGTTGATTGATTTTTTTAGTTTAACGCCAATATTATAAATTTATATTTCTTTATAATATGTTTAAGTATTAGAGAAAAGGAATTTCTTGAGTTTAATTGATTTTTAACAATTTCAAATTTTCTATTTTATGCTGCTATGAAATTAGATTTTTCCGAGAGCATAGGTTCTTGTTTTAAATGTTGATCTCATTTTCGATCTTGCAATAGTTTTTCTTCAAGCTAAATTTTTACTTTGTCTTTTCTGATCATTTAGCAAAGATGAGCAAATGGAAATTATGCATACTCACTATCACGCATACTCACGTTTTTTAAATGCGCACTCACGCACGGTTAAAACTTGCATACAGAATTAACGCACAGACTCAAGCTTATAAAATAAACACAAATTCATACGTGTCACTGCGTATACTGCGTGTAGTAGTAACGCAGGATTAACCTTAGAATTTGCTTCAACTTGTTCTTCCAAACCAACTGGTATCACTTTTACAATATTGTGCAGTGCAACCGTGATTTCCCGTGAATCAATTTATGTCACGTCACGCACAGTCTCTCTTATTCACGCCGTCACTCATCACTCTCTAACTGTGTAGCAATAAAAAACATTAGACGGCACATTTGTGCAACGTAAATACATCAAATCTTTTAAGATATTTATATATTTATACTTACTTTATTTAAAAAATATGTATTTATAGTTCATGAACTATATTTGACTTGTATCTCAAACCACTCTTATAACTATTAATATAAGATATTTTCATGCTGGAAAAGAAATTTTCTAATAATTTAGTTTTTGAAAATGAGTTTTAAACAATATTATGTAACCTTTTTTAATTGGTTAATAAAAACTGAAGAAGTTGAAGTTTAAAAGAAATATTTTAATTTCTCTATAGTTCGTTCAAGAACTATAATAGATCAGGCAGGTATAACAAACTCTCAGCAAAAAGAAAAACCTCGGCGAGACTCACTAAATCATTGTTTATTTTCTTTTGCTTTTTGTTCAAACTCTCAATGGAAATGGACAGTCCAGTTGTCGTAGTACACTCGCACAGGAAACAAGGGAATAAACTGGAAACTTCTTTTTAGTTCGGGAAGGTTCGAAAAAATATATATATCCCGTGTTATAAATATAAATTTTAAAGATCAAAGTTCATTTTTGCAACTTCAGCGTGTCTTCGTGCCGCATGAGCCACTATTTTCCTGTTACCAACCTTCAGTGCTTTCAACCGCCGCCACGATTATTTCTTTTTCTCTCCATATCTTCCTTCGTCTCTCCTGCTGTGGAAATCGATTTACCCGGAAATAACTTATCTTTCACGGCGCGCTGCTTTTAACTAAACCTAATACATTTTGTTTTTATTATTTCGTTCAATACACGCCACCTTTGCTTGTGTTGCTTCCCGTTCCCTTTTTCACAAAACAAAAAGTTCGCATATTGTAATTTTGATTTATGACAACATTGACTTACAATGCTTCTATTTCTCCCGGGGCCGCATTTTTTACCTTTGCCGACCGATTCTGGTGTAAGCACATACGATGCGCAAGTTCATCATAACATTGTAGAAAATTCATGGCTTAGTAAATTCGTAATTTGTCTAAGACCTGGGCGAAGCTCATTCCGCGTAATTGGCAATTTCGTCTGGAGGCGTTCCACGCTTTCGCTTGCCGTTTTCTTGCGGTCCATGGAACGACTGCATCGAGGGAGGTTGTAGAAGCAATTGCTTATTCGGTGTTCCCATCTGATTCCCCTTGTCTGCCCACCTAGCCTCACATCACCTCTTCTTCCTTACATATTCAGCAGAGTCTTCCAACCAGCCAAACGTGAATACATATTCTCGATTCACTTAGAGACTTTGCAAGTAACTAATCTACCAGACGGTGAGTGGTACTGTGTTAGAGGAGAAATGAAGGTGCGAAGTGAACAGACGAGAGCAACGTGAGGAGATTCAATCAGTCGAATGCAGAATGCAATTAGGCAAGACCCGCGTGCATATGAAATGATTCACTCACTCGGTAGACTTTTATGGCTGCCTCCCATTTGCCATGTGTAACAGAAACGAAATCCATTTGGCGCAATCCAATTTTACATTTGCTTCGCGGATTCAATGGGTTGTTCTCCATTCCTTTTATGGAGAATGCACGCTGCCTGCATACTACTGGTGACGCTGGGTTGTAAGTACATACTCACATACAATATAGTAAGTACAACATGTAGAGTGAAAACGCGTGCCGTATACATCGTGATCGGCTTGTGCCCAAGAGATATTGGAATCCTATCTATTTGACGGTATTGCCTTTCAATAAATTTTCTTGCGCTTCCGTCTTGAGCTGCAAAATATTGAATATTTTCATATAGAGGTATTTTCTGTTATATTGTTGTTTTTCTTATAACGCATTTTATGTAGATGGGATGTTATATATCTATCTCGTTGTAAAGTTTTGATGTTATCAGGATTTACCTGCAGGTACGTAGTTCGGAATTTCCGTACATTGAATCAATATTGCAGCAGGTTGAAATTTTACGTTCTTGTGTTATGTTAATCGTTTCTCCAAGCTTTTAGTATTTTATTTTGGCACTCTACATGGAATTTTTATTCAATGTTAACAACGGAATTCTGAGCCATTCTGATAAGGTTTTTAAGATTTGCATCAATATTTTAAAATCGATGGTTTGAAAAGTAAATTTTTTTTTGTATTTATTTTATTAAATCATAGGCAGGACTAAAAATGCTGAGTTAATGAAAATGGACTAATATACGGGTTTATGCGGACCGAGGACTTTGATGCATTGCAAAAGTGGATCATTTGGAATAGCCACTCCTGATTTAGAAAGTAGAGACATGCAGGTTATGTGTGATACAAAAAGCGGATAACTGATCGTGTCTGATATAGTAGCACACATTCATCTTATTAATGAAATTTTAGAAAACAGTTTGACATAACTGCTGAGCAGTTTGCAGTGTTTTGCCGAACTTTATCTTTGAGGTCTACAGTTATTTGTGATTAGTTGCTGTACACACCTGTGTATCTACTCTCCATTCTTAAGATTACCTCACAGAAACAAGTCAAGTCAACCATTAAATGTTGCTTGCAATCAGCGACGGATTTATGAACAGGAGGCGTGCCTGGAATTTTTGAAACCAGGGAAGCTCTAAATTTGGAAAGTGGCCTTGAAGATTTCTTTACGAGGGGTCTCAAACTGATTGTGTGCCAAGAGCCTCTTTACGAGGGGCCTGAAACTGATTGTACGTTTAGAGCCCCGTCACCTCTAAATTCGCCTTTGCTTGCAATAACTTCACGAATTGAATTCACATTTTTTCTACATACATTGTATTATTTTAGGGTAATAAAAAGTTTGAAATCATCTCATGATATTGCATTCTATTGACAGTAGGTGCAATTTTATTTTCATTTTCGAAAAAGTAGGGTCCAATCACTCCTAGATCAAAATCTGCAACAAATTGTGATCCATCGAATATGTAAGTTTTTAACTTCTTTTGTATTTTTGGACTCCAAATTTAGTATTTTGCTTATTATTATAGCCGGTAAGATGAAAATGGATTCATCTTTGAATTTTTTTTTTGAGAATTTATCATCAATTTGTTGTCTTTCTAAAGCCAACCACTCCAATGGCAGTACATTTGTTTTGGGAACACAATTTTATAGTGTATAAGTATACTTAAATTTAAAATATGATAAAGATTTACAAAAAATGTTAATGGATGTGTTCATACATGAAAAGAATCAATATCATATTCTGTTGATATTGAGACACTCCCAATACCCCATAAGGAGTAAAGAAGTAAAGAAATTTCCAATATTTTAATGTGTAGCTTGGGAAACGTATCTTGTATCTCGCTGGCAATGGTTGTTGAAAGTCATCCAGAATATTATTCAGTTACCTGGTTCTGCTATTCATACCACCCGCTACAATGAGCGAGAAAACGCTTGAGAAAGTGTGAGTTGTGCACGAGATGAAGTTAATGCTGTCAGAAATATGCTCGGAATTGCAAAGAACTCTCAACGTGCTCGCATGTTTGTATATTTAGTGTGTGACGACGACGTATGTTGTGGGCATTTATAAGACCTATACATATCTGCTGGAAAATATTTGATGTTGGGGGCGAATGAGTATTGAAGTGTGTTTCTCACATTGAAATGCATCCAAGTACGAATACCGCTCGGATGTATGTTAAACCACTTTAGAAGACATCTGCAAATAAATAAGGAAAAGGTCTGTTATCAATGATAAGTGAAAATCTCATTTCCAGGAGAGCACTGCACACTTCGTTTAATCTTAAAGTGATGTTAAAAAAATTGGAAGTTTTAGTTTACCACTGCAGATAGAGTGCTGTAGTAAGCAATAGTCATCAGCCGCTCAATTCCCTGTGAACCTCATTGCTGCAGATGTTCATTTAATCGGAAGCCAGCCAGCAACATGCTCATCAGCAGAGGCCTGTACGCGAAATTGTTCGAACCGGGATCGCTCTCCTGCTGTTGCAACACCAGCACAAGAGTCCTCCCGCTCTATTAGAGGATTAATAGCGCTCGGCATGCATGCCGGCAAATCCTACGCCTCGATCCTAACATCCAGCCAGCATCTGCTGCTGCTAGCTGTTATCCATCTAAAACATTCCTCGCCGCTTGACTTGCAGCCAAAGGACGCACGACTTTATTGTCCTTTCTCTCGTAGAGTTGGGTTGCTGCTTCCCCAATTGTTAACATTATAATCAACACGTGCTAATGGTGGCGAGGCACGTCCTTTCTTGGCAACTAAACAAGCATTATTTAGGTCCATCTATCCATTAGGCATTAACATTATACGGTGTAAGAAGAGCTAATAAGTAATAAGTCTACGCTCAGACAAAGGCTGGCAAACATTGTATGTTGTAGATTTTCAGGCTTCACGGCGCATGCTGATGTTGCTGCCGCTACTGCTGACGGGACGGGCCGAGCTGCCATAATACGGTTCGTTCCATTTTAATAAAAGATGCTTCATTTCGACGGCCTGGCGCGAGCGCCCTCCGTGCATAAGTAAAATTTAATGCGAGGTAATCTAATTGCGGACGAAACTCGCCGCCACGACCCAGATTCCTCAGCGAGGAGTCTCTTGTGTAAGGAAAATTTGCATTCGGCCTTTGTGACGACCGGTCGTCATCGCGAACGGACGAAGAGGATCGTGTTTGCGATACGTGAAGCGAATCCTATCTTGTCAACGCCACATATCCTTCAGCATCGTTAGCTAGCGCACTTTTGGGATTCCTCCTCTCGGCAGTCTACTATCAGCGAACAAAGAACGAAAGTATTGTTTATGTAATAATAATAGCTGCTTTCTGAGGATAATGTGTGCACATGGATCGAATAACTGGAAGTTAACTTGAAATAGCTCTCGTTGCACATTATTTCTATTAAAGTCACCCCGTGGGCGGGTTTTGTAATTAAAACTTGGGTTTATGTACACATAGCATTTTTTTTCTCTTCTTTATTTTAGTTTTAGTTGAATTTCTTAATGGAGATGAATGGAAATATAATAACTTAATTACTTTTTCTAGTTTTTATTCATTGCTCAAAACAATTATAATAGTGATAATTAGTGCTTTTAATATGAACGGGAATTCGTCCCAATTGAGACGTTACCACTGCAACTACCTAAGTGGGGAAGTTTCACTCTGTAGAATTTAATAATTAAATAAATGGTAATTGGTAAAGTTGGCCAAGTTGCTCTGAAGTGTAATCTCTAATTACACAATTGCTTCAAACCTTGTTTCATTAATTTGTTGCTGAACTCTCTTTGTTTCGCTAGAAAATGGCATTGTTGTAAGTATCTTATCAACAAATTACATTTCACTATCTTACAATTTAAAATTATAAATTATTAGAAAATAAAAATTTATTGCTAGAAAATTCTCAGATTAACTAGCAGAAATACCGAATTCTTCTTCATAAAATTTTTATATTCTATGCGCACTATACATTCTAAAAGTTGGCTGCTTAAGAGTTTACAAGTTTTAATTCAGAGAATGTTCTGTTAACTGCTGAATAATTGTATGGTAATGACGGAAGCAAATTGAGATGACTTCCATTGCAAAAGTACATTTTAAAGTGAAATATGTTACTAAATGAAATAATCTACAATCAAAATTTTACTGTTTGTATCAAGACGGAATTTTTTGTTAAGGCGTTAATAAGGAGGACGAAGGGGGACATCTGTCCGAAGGCGCAGCAATGTAACTTTTATAATAATAGATGATTGGGCCTGAAACTGGGGGAGGGGCTAGGAAACTAGGAGAATTCTCGCCGGTTATGGACTGCCTGTTTGGAAATGTTTATATTTCTCGGAGGCGGGGGGTGCTAGAGAATTCGCTGAGCGCTCAAAACCTTCAGTTGTCCCCGGGCGCTGACAACCCTAGTTACGACTCTGTTTTTGGTATTTTAGTGAACTGTGGACAGTCTTTTCTGCTAAATTGTGGTTCAGCATTTTATTGCACCATTTATGCTACATTTGTGATGCTCCCGATTGTTCCTGAGAATGTATATATGCCTCCATGAAGTATTTAATTAAACTTATACCAACTAGGGAATTTTTTGATAAAGTCAAATCCAATTGGTCACTGGTTAATTGGACTGTCAACCTTTGGGCAGAAATTGTCTCTAAAGTACTTCCTGAAAGTACAATGCTCCAGAGATAAAGTTCAAGATATTTCTAGAAGGTAGTTGCAACCACTATATATATATATATATATAGATATGTTCTATATGAAAGTTGACCAGAAAATGCGCCAAGAAATTTAATTGGCCTAGAAAACTAATTAATCTTTGCTGCGGTTCAGTCTTGCCCGACAATAATATTCAGCGTGAACCAAAGTTTTTTGTTGTGTCAAGTTTTATAATTATTGTTCTTAAACAAAAGTTAATCCTGACAAACACACACATCAAGTGATAATTTAATAAAATAATATAAGCGTAAGAAAGTTGTGGAATTATGAATGGTGATGCATCTTGAATATTCCACTGATCTCCCATATCATCATTCGTATGTTCCAGCAGAATAGAGCTATTTTGATATCCGGAACGCACTAATTAACGATCACAATTGCTCTGACCCCATTTATCTTTTGGCTCTAATGGCACGACTATTGTTCCCTCTCGAATTCCAGCCGATACGTGTCGTATTGAACATTAACGTCCCAGATTTATGATTTTCTCAATGCTTCAAAGCTTAATACTTTCAATACTTCCGACCTTACCACTTTATTAACCAGCAATCGACTCCCAATAAACTAGACAACGTCAATTAATTTTTAAAACGATGCTTCTTTCTTTTTTTGCACTTCTAGCTATTAAATTATGCCATCCAGAAATTTAACGATTTGCGACTGAACAATTTTTCATCTCTAGTAGTTGCAATTTCCGCGTTGTAAAATAGTGAGAACTGTGGTAATCCAATCATAACTGGAACTTCATTCCAAGCTAGATACTTGAATATGAGATGAAATATTTATTTTTGCGAGCGCATCACCGCAACACAGTCGTTGTGAAACTAATCCTTTTGTGACTCGTAATCTAGTTAAGTAATCCGTTGGAGATTACTGCGCGTTTCTTCAATTTCAAAGCTTGAAAAGTATCTGAGACAAAAACATTGTCGTTATCATGAATTAACTTTTGTTGGGATTTGGATTAAGTTCTTTTCATAGTATATATAAAGACCTTTTATTGACATACTGCTTTAAATACCCATCTTCCACTCTTCACTAACTTAATAACCACATATGGCTAATAATTAAAAATTTAAAAAAACCTAACATGTGCAACAAAATAAATTTTAAATACAAACAACAACTTCAGCCCTAAATCCTCTTTTTCCTCCTCATTGACAGCCTTCTGCACAAGTTTTGTCTCTCCCCTCCTTCACCCATGCTAATGCACCCTTCTGGACTCACACACCCAATCCTTCTTCACTATCTTAGACTCTTTAGCTAAATGTTTCCACGTATCCCTGCTTTCTTCACCCAACACGTACTTGCCATACTTTTCTCCTATCCACACTTTTCATCCTCTTTCCTCCGACCCACACCTGGCTCTCACTATCATCCACTTCGCACCTAACTCCATCTCATTTGCACCGATATATCTTAGTCACAAGGTACCCCGGATTGTAAGTGCTTCCTTCCATTTTTTCTAATCTCTCCTACCACTCCACCTTCATTCCCTGAGCCTCCCCACCCGTGTCTATTGACTCCCCTGGTCTGCCATCCCTCGATTCTATTTTTCCGACAATTCTACTCTCTGCATCGCCCGCCTATTATTCTTCTTCCACTCTCTCACATCACTCTTTTCACACCACTCCAATACATACCTTACCACATTTTCTTTGCTCAACCACTTTATTCTCTCCTCATATTTTAGTACCCTACAAACCGACTTCCATCACACTCATCCTCTCTGATTTCCGAAGAACTATATATCTGTTCATAGTAGAAATGACTGCCAAATTTAGAAAGGCACCTATGATATTCGCATATTGTATGGATTGGACATTAATAGGACCTGAGCTTTGATAGGATATGGTTGAAAGGAAAATAAAACTGGTCAAAGATATTGAGCTCAGCCTTTACCTTTGACTAGGTTTAAATTTAATTAAGCTTTGTTTCACGCAAGCTCCTTTGAAATCATTGCAGTAGCTCCCCAGAATTTCAAATAAGCTTTATAACACTCAATTATTCTTGTACCTTGACTTAACGACTTCCTCCCTTTTTATTGATGGCGAAACTATGATAATAAGCTATGGAATAATGGCAAAAATTTTAAAAAAAAGCTATATACTTTAGTTTAAGATTGTTAAAGTTAAACAACTACCTTTTTTGTAACAATTAAAAAATATTTTTCTTCTACTATAGTTCATCTTTATATATAAAAAAAGAGGAACTTTTTTATTCGCTAAAATTTCCTAAACTGAACTGTTTTATGCGATTTGCACGATAAATTAGACAAAAATTCAAAGATGGAGATGGGTATAAACAAAAAAATAGATATTTTCCTAATACAATAGCTAATAATATGAACAACACACAATGCGTCGGCAATCCTAGGCGGCAATGTGTATGCCGCTGTGGTTGCTTGTTGTTTC
>JARJDU010035738.1:0-12364 GCA_030264695.1 Lissagria laeviuscula | reverse complement strand
GCAGGGTTTAGAAATTGGTTATGCCTGAAAGCTAATATAAAATTGAATGCAAATGCAAACATTTGACATTTTAAACCCTTTGAGATCACTGTTATGAATACATATGATTATTAAATAAATAAAATTAAAATATTGAACTTAACGTTAATGAAAGTACGCGTAAAACTAGTCAAACACAAATTAAAGTTCATATTTTACTCAAATAATAAAAGTTATTAATATAATACATTTTTAATTAAGAAAACTGTTAAGAAAATATTTAGGTTCGTAATCAAACAAGGCCTAAATTTGTTTAATGAGAAATTAATTCTATTAATCTTGTTAATAACATTGTCTAATGACAAGAAGAGAAGCTTTAGCTACCGCTAAAGCGAGGTTATGTTAACCTATCTTAAGCAATGCTTGGTTAAATTGACTTAACTATGGTGTTAGGTTATATTAACCAAACTTAGATTATGTTATTCAAAGAGGACAATTGTTATTTTGTTTTGTCTAGCTAATATCTTATATAGCAGTTATTATAGCGGAGCAGATAAGACGAAGCTGATATATGGCAGAAAATTAAACTTGGAGATGTGACGAATTTTAAAGAAAGAAAATTCAAGCGAAAAGACGACAGAATTTTATATTTTTCATTAGTTGAACGAGCCAATATTTTTGTACACATTGGAAGCAGTTGTGTATGCATTGTATTTCTACCTATCTATAATCAAATGTTCTTCTTTTAGACGTATCAATAGCATATCAGTCTATTAACAGTTACGGTTTTCGATTTCCTATTAATAGATAATAGAACTAAAATCAATATCAACAGAATCTTTAGAATAAAATACATATTAAGTAAATATTGTTATAAGATTAATGAATAACGATCTTCCGATTTTATTATGTATATTATATATTAATAGAAGTAATGTGCAATTAGACATTAAGCAAATACCATTTCCTCTGTCAGTGAACTCAATTAACTCAAATATTGTTTTAGGTTTATTAGATTAATAAAGATTTAAGTTGATTATATTTTGTATTTTTCATAGGTAAATTAAAAAAAATAAAACTAATTATTCCACATAAATCAAATACCCTTCATTAAAAAAGTCGTTAAATTTTCTCAAAAATAGAGTTTAGAATTACTCTCCAAACCTACCGAAAAAGAGCAAAAATGGTAGGACAAATTTTATTTTTCAGTGTTTTTTAGGTTTATTTGCTTATACCATCTAAACTAATAATTCCACAGAAACCTAATATACATATTTATAAAGATCTTTCAATTTTCTATAAGATAAAGTTTAGTATGACTTTCAAAACCCTTCAAAACCCTACAAAAAATCCTAAATTAGAAGCTAAAAATGGTTGTTTTTTGTTTTTTAACATTTAAACGCTCATAACTTTAAAATTAATTATCTCAAATAAACTTAATATACTTCATTAGAAAGGCCATTAAATTCTTTTAAAGATAGAGTTTAGAATCAACCTCCAAACCTTTGAGAAAAGATCTAAATTAAGGCTTAAAAAGTTTGTTAACATTTTTTCTGTCATGTTTTTAATTATAGAATCCAGAATAGTTCTGAAACCTATTGTTTTATACTAATAAATTTAACATTGTTAGAAAGCCAATCAAATTCCTTCTAAAATGACATGCATTTCAATTACCTCAGCCCATTATAAAATAGACAAAACTGCCCCTAAAAACAAATCTTAACTTCAAAAGTATATGTTCTAAATAAACCTAATATAACTCATTAGAAAAGTCATTAAAGTTTCTTAAAGATAAAAGTATAAGTAATCATTTCGTTGCTAGTGAAGTTGGAAATATTTTGAAATGTGGAACATAAGTTGTGTTTATTTACATATCTTTTCTGCACAAGCCGACGGGAGGCAGCAATCCACGGTGAAATATTCTTTGATTAACTGCTAAATAATTTATAGCAGATCAAGTTTTTTGATTTCATTAATATATCCGCTGAAAATGTATGAAATTGTGAATGATTTGATAACAAAGAATTCAAGTGAAATTATATTTCAAATGTCGAATGTGCAATCTCTATCCTGCTATGTGCAATACTATTCCTAGTAACATATTTTAAAGAAAACGCAGCTAATCTTCAGATTTGAGTATACAATTTAAACTTGATTAATTTCTATGTATTTTGATAATAAAATCTTTGGCTTTAAAGCATTGTTTACTTAATTAAAAAGGTTTGAATTATTTGATGTTTTCAGGAGTGCTGGCAATTAGCTATTTTTCCATATATCATCTAAAAGTCGATTAAATTCTATATGTTTCATTACCAATTTCATCATTATTCAAGCAAAAATTACAAAGTAATAACGGTCATATATATATGTCTATTTTTATCACTTCTTTTTGCAATCCATTGGCTCAGCGCAATTGTTTCTTATACTCTGTTAAAGCTAATAAGAAAAATCAACGGTTTTATGTAAATATTTATACATCATTTGAAAGCACATTAAATTCGTCTAATTTTGAAACCTCGATAAACTTGACATATTTATTACATAGAAACGAGTATATTATATATTTAAAACAATTCATAAAAGTTTGAGTAGATAGTTAATGGCTTTGTTTGATTCCAACATATACAAACCTTTTTCTTACACCCGCGCCTATCATTTGTTTTGGTTTGCCTATAGTCCCCATGGGCATACCCTCATCAATAACTCATAATATATCTACTTTTTTGCTTTTGTTTTTGCTATTTACATTAACCTATACAATTTATATCTGCATTTTTAATTTGATTCTAATAAATTTTCAGAACTTTCTGCGTATCCAGCCATATTATAAAACTAGAAGGATTTTATTAAATTATTTGAAAATGTTTGCGCCTATAAGAAAAAATGAGGGTTATGTTGGAACATAACAAGCTCATATAAGGGCTATAAGCTCGCTACTTCTGTATATATATATTCTGTGGCGCAATCGAATAATTGTGCTGCTTTGTACTTAAAATTCAATAAAAAAAAATATATTATAATATAATTACAATATAATACTGTTAATATAATAATTTAAAACAAAATCTGTATGCATTAAGCTACTCATATAATCCCACCACTTAATTCTAGAAACATTATCTTTCGTCTATTGGCAACACTGAAATTCAAAGTTTAACTTTTAACGGCATATGCAGTCGTTGGCCGTTGCTCGAGCTGGACCATAGATCATACAGTATCGACGCTGTAGCTTCATCACCTATGTTCGTCGTTTTCTCGCACTCTTGCACTAGTTTTGTTAATGGCGCGGTTAGTGGATGTAGTGTAAGTGCTAATGTTATCAAGAATCAACTCGGAATTCAACAATAAAAAAGTAATTAGATAAAAACAAAGTGGCATTGGAACAACAAGGGGAGCACCCCGTTGATTGTCAGCGGCGTCAAATTCTTTGGTGGGTATACGTCTTTCAAACAAATGGTCAAAATCCCTCTCGCCAGCACAAAAAAAAACACCTTAAAAATCTTCACTAGTAACCTTTTCCAAATCCGCATTATGCGTTTTACATAGATCATGTGATATGCATTTTGTGTTCATTTCATCAAATCAAAGTGTGCATAATTCAATACATGTTCAATGTCTGCAGTTAAAGTGGTCACGATGACGAAAAACCGAAAAGACCTGACGCCACGCCGTGTATCGAAGATGATGCCGCGTGCCAAGCCACAAATCACAGCTAACATCAAAGTGGTCATTCGTGTAAGGCCTCCAAATGAACATGAGCAAGGCGAATGCCAGAGGTTTGAATTACAAATTACATATTTTATATGAATATGAATTATATGAATTGATTCATGAATGAAATTATATGTTTTAGGTATATTGTTAAATGCAGAGAATCAAATGTATTAACATTTGATCCAGAAGAAGACAGTACACCATTTTTCTTTCACGGTGTGAAACAAAAACGACGAGATTTGTTAAAGAAACAGAACAAGAATCTTCAGTTTGTATTTGACAGAGTTTTCTCAGAGACAGCCAGTAACTATGAAGTATTTTGTAACAGTACGAAAGACCTGATCAACATTCTAATGGATGGCTGCAATTGCTCAGTGTTTGCCTATGGAGCCACTGGTGCTGGTAAAACCTATACAATGTTGGGCAAGCCTGATGCTCCTGGTATAACAGTATTAACTATAGGAGAATTGTTTGCTCGCAAAGAGCAACTTTCTGAAGACAGAGATTTTGAGTTATATGTAACATATCTTGAAGTGTATAATGAGAATGTAAGAGATCTCCTCAAGAATAGCAATCAATCACTTCAATTAAGAGAAGATAGTCAGTTTGGTGTTCAAGCAGCCGGCCTCACACATAAGAAAATCACAAACGCTGACGAATTGTTTTTGCTGTTAGAGCAAGGCAATAAAAATCGAACGCAACATCCGACTGATTCAAATGCTGAGAGTAGTCGTTCGCATGCCGTGTTTCAAGTTTATTTGAAAATGACCGTCAAACAAACTGGGCAGAGAATTGTAGCTAAGCTGAGTATGATTGATTTAGCTGGTAGCGAGCGTGGAGCGGCTACGGGATGTAAAGGGATTCGATTTACGGAAGGAGCGAATATAAACAGGAGTCTTCTTGCGTTGGGCAATTGCATTAATGGCTTGGCTGATGGACTGAGGCATGTTCCTTACAGAGATTCAAAACTTACAAGAATCTTGAAGGATTCTCTTGGAGGAAATTGTCATACTGTGATGATTGCAAATGTTTCTCCGTCGAGTTTGACGTTCGAGGATACTTATAATACATTGAAATATGCAACAAGAGCAAAGAAGATTAAGGCGAATGTTAAGAAGAATATTATGACGTCAGATAAAAGCTCTGCGGAGTATATTAAGATTATTGAAGATCTGAATGAAGAGGTTCGACGACTTAAGGAGGAGAATAGTAAGCTGAGAGGTTGTAGAAGTATGAGTCAAGTTTCTGAGAGTGATCGAGATGATGGCACTACTACTACAACTTCATCAGAACTTATTAATAAAACGTTTACTAGTGTATCAGGAACTAATTCAGTAAGTTATAGAAAATCGTTTTATCATATTGATATAATACATTATTTTATATTTTTAGGATGCTATTGTTTCAACGTGCATTGATGAGCTTTCGAATGAAGAACAACAAGTTAAATCTCTTTATGAAAACTTGAGTAATCTCGAGGATCGAAAGCATACATTCCTCAAGAAGAAATACCTCCTTCAAATACGCATAGATCTAAAAGACGAACAGAAAGCTAGATTAAGCGGCGAATTTTCGAATGATCACGGCAGGAAACGGATTATCCAGACAATGCATCGTTTACGACGTCAGGCCGAACCCTACGACAACGAATTGTTGGAAATCGAAGAGAAAATCAATGACACCAAACTGCGGATTGACAAACTTCTTCGTGATAATCCCGAATTGAAACATATCACAGACATCGAGCAGAACAAAATCGATAAGCTATTCGCTATCAATGATGTAAGCCTTTTTTCGATTACAAATTTAACTGTTAGATTCAATTAATGGCCTATATATATATATATTTTATTTTCTTTAATAGAAAGACACACTTGATTCGATTGTCAAGATTCAAACAAATGAACTTCGTTCGCGTGGTGAATTTGTAGAGAAATCTTCGAAAATGGTGCGCAGTTTATACGCACTATTGAACCATTATAAACTGATCACACCGGAATTAAGCACTTCCGTCGATGATTTATTCTCAATGAATAATCAAGACAACGTGCGATTCGAAGACGATGGAGATTCCGGCCTGAGCACAACTACAAGTAGCGCAAGCAGTAGTGCAACGGAAGTGGAACAACAGAAAGATGAACTACGCACGATGAAACGGAAGCTTGAAACCGACAACGATCTGGATTCGACATTTGTACAAACGAAATCGCGAGGAGCAACCGAAAGTACATTGTTCAAAGGTGGGCTTATTCAACAATCCTTAGCTGCCATCGCTACTGAAGTTTTAAATAACGCTTTTGCCGGTTGGAATGCCATTCGAAATAAAATTTAACGCGCTAATTGTAATTGTAGATTAACGAGAGGGGTAACTGATTAATTTGGAAAAGGTTTGCTAGATTTACATTTGCTACAATTAAAGAAAACACGGGTTAAAGTAATGATATCAATATACCAAAGCTATTTATATATATATATAGAATAATTTTAATTGATGTATGATATTTTCAAGATTATGAAATAACGCATTAAATTTGATATGGAACTAATTTGAGTGTTGATTGCTTGTTGTTGTAGAGTTTCAACCAACGCCAAACAAGAGACTAGCAAAATGCGTGCGTTCGTCACCGCGTATTAAGAACCTCAAGGAAAATCGAACGATTTCATTAAGTAATACTGTTCGAAGGCCAGTGGGGACTATGGGCACGTCATCCAGATTTCCGTCGAAAACGTTTGCTGTACAACAAGCACCGAAGAGACCATTCCGATAAGTATTTTCTCGAATTCATTTATTTGTTGCCAAGCGATTGGATCATGTATTTAGGGCTTTATTTATCGGGAGGTATTGGAAATGATCACTTTACTCAATCCCAACATATTAGTGTGTGTACTATTTTATTATTTGCTGCAATTCTTGTGCATACTTTTTGTTTTCTTACTATTCGATCATATTTTTTATATATAAATGTCATTATTATGTCAAATTGTAATTTATTATTTGAACTAATGATCTATACTCGCTCGACTTTATATTTCTAGGAGCATTTTCAGTCAAAGCAGATTGTTGTTTGTTCCCATAACTTGTAAATAATGAAATTTTTAAAAATATATAACCAATTATGATGCTAGTTTGGACTGTTTTCAGACAAGAAACTATATTGTCAATAACAAATTCAATCATTCTTCAAGTATTAATATAGTGCGTTCTTAAATTAACTTTAAAGCTTCTTTTGCTGTCTTTAATGAACCACCGAGCTGTCAGAGGTATCTCGGCTCTGCGTTCTAAAACTCCCGAGCAAGCTAAAGTGTGTAATCAGCAACCTGTCACCTCGGTAGCGTTCTCAAATCAAAAAGTAACTCGATTAGCTGCGCTAAAGTAATTTAAGAAAGCAAATATTTTTCTAATTTGTTTAAATTTTCAACGATTATGTGAACTAGCCTTAAATGCATTGAACAACCATCTGCGTTCGATATTAGCGCCGATACCAACTAATTCCTGACTGAAAACGCTCGGATAACGAGACATGAGAACTTCCAAATCAGATGGACGCAAATTTGCTTCTAGCTTAGTAACATATGACCAGATATAATCCAAGCCAGCGCCGAATGGATGAACATTTAAAAATGCTGAGATGATGCCAACTAATCGAGCATCTGAGTCTGATAGATTCGTTGTTTGGTGCTCTGGCGATGAGCTGTTATTGTTATTGAGGCCGTTGAGTGGTGGCACCGCCATATGACTAGATGATTCGCTCGAGACCGAATCAGTTTTGTCCGATTCCGTATCGTCGAGATTTATCGTTGCGTCGATCATTTGCTGCTTCAATTTGTGTTGCAGATCCCTAGATCGAGATTCTTCTTCAACTTGCTTCTTCTTAACGTCGAGAAGTTGCTGTTGCATGCCGTGAAGAGTTTGTTGAAGGACTTTTACTTGTTTATCTTTATCGTCGAGCTCTTTTTGAAAATCGATTTTCACTACTTCAACCTGTTGTTAATACAAATAAGATTTATCAATGATATTAATAATGTATGAAAGTGATCTTACTTCATTCTTATAAGCTTCCATTTGCATACGCAGATTACTATTTTCTTCCTTTAAATTAACATTCTCATCTTGCATGGCATCAACTTTTGTTCGTTTCCTAGGAATAGCATCTTCTTCATCGGAAACGTCCATTTCGTCATCTCCACGTTCTTGGCTTGCAGATTCCATTTCGATTTGTACATTTTTGATTTCCTACAACGACCATCAAGATCAAGATCTATTATACAACTTATAGAGACGAAACTATACATTCAACCACTCCAGTATACATATTCCGATGATATTCACGTTCACCAAACGTCTGAATTTTTCTACATATAGATGAGCACGCACAACGAATATTATTAGGAAAACTGACTTGGATGTAGATAAGATATATAATATAATAATAATAATAAAAGAACTAGCTAGCTTGATTTACCAGCAGCTAGCTGCCAATGTACACTTAGCCTTTGAACACTCTAATGCCTCTGTTCGAATGGTGACTGTGACTATACCGACGCTCTGCAAACCTACCTTCTTTTAATTTTGCAATCACCAATTGCAGCTTACCTTAAGATTTTTTAAATTTTAATTTGGTATTATGAGAATTCATGAATTTAAGTCTCTCTTCGTAAGTTGGAGAAACGAGAAGACAAAATTAGGAGGAAGAAGGAAACCAACTAAAATGCTTTCGAAATTCTTCGATCAAGAGCATTTTCGATACAGCACTAGTACTTGTATCATATTCATTTTGTTGGGATATTTGTGGTTTAAATTGTTTTGGGGGTACGTACCATCGACTGTTTCTTCCACATCTCGATGTTCTTTCTCTGCGCCTTGGTGAAATGGTCCCAGACCTTCTTGTGACACGCAGCATTGAATAAGCGCTCTATTTGACTGACTGAGAGAGACAGCCACACATACGCAAATGAACCACTTAGTTATAGTCCAAAATTATATATATATATATATCATATTTATGCTTATTATAATTATTAATTAAATTATGTATTAATAACAATTACGTTTTATAGAAACAGTCGTGAAGTTATATCAAATTCTGTAATATATTTAAAGTACAATTCAATTTTGAATAGATTACGAATTACATCTGATATAACTTCCCGTTTCTTTTGTTCTTGACATTTAATGCTGTAAGCTTATTGACCCTTATCATTTATATAACTAAGCAAACCTAAAGTAAAATATTTGATTGTTCAACCTCGTTCATCGTTGAGAATGTGTGACACATGTGCTGTTTGGCATGACCGACCAAAATTTACCTACCTAAAAGTTTAGTTTACCAGAGAGACTTGACTTGTCTTTTTTCTTCGTCTACCAAAAGAAAAATTACCGACTTGTTTCACTCAAAAGAGGATAACAGCAGATGTGTTTTGCTTCATTTTAGTTCAGACTGAACCTACTTTGATACGTGATAGTCCGACCCTTATACTTACCAAGAGTTTGTTTAAAGCAAAAAGGACCACACCCGAAAACTTTATACTTACATTGTAAGAGGATTCCTTGCATGCGTCCTTTCATGATTTCTCTAGCCTTTTGTAATTCTTCTTCGTATTGGACTTTTTCGGTGAGCAGGCGTCGCACATGAGAATTAGTCGATTGAATCATCGAATAAAAAGTATTGGCGTTACGTTTACTGCAATCTCCTCTTTCCAACCATGTAATTACCACCTAGATAAGAACATTAAGTGAATATTAACTAAAGTAATGTTTAGTATGTGTTACCAAAACAGCCTTTGTAAATGTATCATCTTGTTTAATCTTCTCAGAAACAGCAGAGGCTTCATGATCAGTGTAATGAACGACTGGAGGTGGTGAAGGAGGCCTCAATCGTTCCTCTTCCATACGTTCCCGATGTCTTTGTTCTCGTTGTAGTTGCCTCTGACGACATTCCCATTCATACTGGTCATCCCTAGCCTATACAAAAAATATCTCTTGTAATCATACAAAACATAACAATTCTCAGCTTTTTACTTGAGCATAGTCTACATGCAGCCTTCCAGTATTTGGTGGATCAGTATTCGATCCAATTCTAATCCTATATCCCGATAAAAAAATCGCTGCGTCCACAGAAGCCTCATAAACAAATCTTATATGACAAAAGTTCTTCTTGCTGAGCCTCAACGTAGTAATCTCGCCGCATCGTTCAAAAACTTCCATAATTATCTCCTCGGTCATATTCTCGGGTAAACCTCCAACGAAAATCGTACGACATCCAGGTGGCCTCTCTCTTGTCGTTGGTGGAGGTGCAGCAGGACTTGGAGGAAATAAAGTGCAAGACTTACAATGCACAATTTCCTTTGTTGGCATAGGATTAGATACGGAATTCGTGACGCTCGCTGCTGCTGAAGCGCTCATGAGCAATGCATCTCCTGTAGGTGTTGCCAACAATGAGTCTGAAGATGCTCCCAACATTGGAGGCATCATTCCATAGTTATTCATTGTCATCACACTTGGATCCATGATCATGTTCATGCCAACCATTGGATAACTCATTCCCATCATGCTTCCCCACATGCTGGGATTGATTGGGGTTGGTGCTGGCTGAATATTCATGACGTGACTGTCGCTGGACGTTGCATTAGAGAGATTAGAATCATCATCTCGACACTTGCCAAAGTCTCTGTCACGACTGTCCCTGTTCTTTCTCATTGTGTCTAAGTCAGAGAGATCTAGATCGACGTCGTCTAACGACCGATTAATGTGGATCTTATTCCGGTTCATAATCATTTAAAACGCGTCCTTATCATTGCAATTGGTCTAAATCTAAAAGGAGATATATTAAGAATGTATGATGCATTGAATGTAGGACAAGCAATGTTTACTTGAACTTACCATTTTTATGCTGAAAGTGACACTGTTTATTTAATATGAATATATAGTTACTTTTGTTTGTGGTTTAATTTATTGATAATTTAAATAATGTATGTGCTGCACTTTTGTAGTTTGTAATGTTTGATCGATTATCAAATAATGCGAAGGGGTACTTAAATGCATTTGTAGTTCCGTTACACGCCACCGACGTCAAAAAGCGCTGTCTTGGGAATGCGTCATTTCTCCTAAAAATCATTTCTCCTAATCGGCAATTTTTCAAAAAGTCAGAAAACGGCAACAATTAAAAGAATGGGTTTTTAAATGCGTAATATTAATATAATTTAATAACCAAGTAGCAACTTGCTTTAAAGTAAAAATTGACTGTCTTTTATTAAATTACAATATTAATAAAAAATATCCTACTTCATCATAAAAGACATTTGGAAACCCTTTTCTTGCGGTTCCGGATGTCGGTGCTGCGCATGCGCGCTTAGCAGGTAAGTTGAGTTGGCTGAATAGTTGGCGCGGCGCGCTGCAGGCTGCAGCTCGTGTTATCTTCGGCTTTTCTGTATGGATAAAAATGTACTGTTTGTGTTAAGAATTTTTTGGCGGTTTGTGAATAAATAAAACAATTATTGCAACAGACAAAAAAAAACTAATCGCACGTAGGTGAAGTTTGTGAATGACTTCGGTAAGTAATACCAGTTCAAATACTGTGTACCTATGTATTTCCCAGCCACTTTTAATGTCCAATTTAAAATAGTATTATTTTTGCAAAGCATTTTCAGCACCGCGGTGACCCATCAACATTGAGGGACCTACAACAGAGGGTTTCAGCAGGAACAATGGTAACCGGTCAGTACGCCTTCTTCTTCGAGAGAGGCTAGCAACAGCAATTGGCATATAGGATACATCGTGGAATTTAGCAACAAGGGACTAAAAACATTTTTCGGCGGCAATACCTAGACTAAAGTTGACAAAGACAATATCCAGAATATATCAAAAGTCTGCTCCGTACATGCTAACAGGAGGACGAAATCGCATGGTAGAAATGGCCACGATGACGTTATTGAAAACTACCGGGCTTTCGAAAATCGCAATGTGAAGTGTTTCAAGAGGATGAGGATATCACAAGAGGTGGTAACATGCTCAACATATTCGTAATGCCATTCTAACATATATCTCATTTAGGTTGTTCTTTCATGAAAAGCAGAATGGCCCAACAAATACCAACGTGGAGCTCTCGGGTTGTTGTAAGGTCAAATAGCTACCGGGTGCCCAGCACTTTCCTCGCTCTTAGAAACGATGAAAATAGATATTATACTAGCCGCAATGAGTTCTAGTAATTCTTGTCAGCATCCCAACACAGTCCACTGGGCACCTGAAATTAAGTGGCACCCGGGGCGAGCCGCTTCTCTGTAAAACCGTTTCTGGAGACAATTAAGAGGGCCATAAGGAGGAAAGTTATTGTAGTCTAGTAGTAGAAATTGGTTGTCTTTGCATTTCTTTGAGATTTATGCTAATTCTGATTCATCTGTTTGTTTTACTTTTAGGTCAATGATGACAAATGATGACATCTCAAAAACAAAATAGTTCTTAGAGTTGGAAGAGTACTGGAGTGTAAACAATGTTTTCCAGATGTCAACAATCTTATAATATTACTCTAAGGAACATTTTTAGTTCCTTGTTATGATTGCAATCAGGCTTCTCATCACTGAAACAATGTGAATTAGTCTGGTCTTAAGTTAAACTGCTAGGAAATGCTTTCCATGAAGCTTCAGCATTCAGAAGCACTATGACCATTGGCATTGT